>JBBPBR010001072.1:0-20106 GCA_037974775.1 Cicer pinnatifidum
TTTTTAACCAATCTTGTGCATCCAATAAGTTCATTAGTGTCATTGGATGATCAATTAGGTCATTTTCGTCCTCCCTAGGCAGGTTCTTGTCCAACTAGGGTTTTTAACCCATCTTGTGCATCCAATAGGTGTGTTTGTATCATTGGATGATCAATTAGGTCATTTTCGTCCTCCCTGGGCATATTCTTGTCCAATTAGGGTTTTTAACCAATCTTATGCATCCAATAAGTTGAGTTGTGTCATTGGATTAACATTTAGGTCATTTTCGTTCTACCTAGGCTTATTCTTGTCCAATTAGGGTTTTTAACCAATCTTGTGCATCCAATAACTTTGTTTGTGTCATTGAATTAATATTTAGGTCATTTTCGTCCTCCCTAGGCTTATTCTTGTCCAATTAGGGTTTTTAACCAATCTTGTGAATCCAATAAGTTCATTTGTGTCATTGGATTAACATTTAGGTCATTTTCGTCCTCCCTAGGCATATTCTTGTCCAATTAGGGGTTTTAACCAATCTTGTGCATCCAATAGGTGTGTTTGTGTCATTGGATGATCAATTAGGTTATTTTCGTCCTCCCTAGGCTTATTCTTGTCCAATTAGGGTTTTTAACCAATCTTATGCATCCAATAAGTTGAGTTGTGTCATTGGATTAACATTTAGGTCATTTTCGTTCTCCCTAGGCTTATTCTTGTCCAATTAGGGTTTTTAACCAATCTTGTGCATCCAATAAGTTCATTTGTGTCATTGGATGATCAATTAGGTCATTTTCGTCCTCCCTAGGCTTACTCTTGTCCAATTAGGGTTTTTAACCAATCTTGTGCCTCCAATAAGTTCATTAGTGTCATTGGACGATCAATTAGGTCATTTTCGTCCTCCCTAGGCATGTTCTTGTCCAACTAGGGTTTTTAACCAATCTTGTGCATCCAATAGGTGTGTTTGTGTCATTGGATGATCAATTAGGTCATTTTCGTCCTCCCTAGGCTTATTCTTGTCCAATTAGGGTTTTTAACCAATCTTGTGCATCCAATAAGTTTGTTTGTGTCATTGAATTAATATTTAGGTCATTTTCGTCCTCGCTAGGCATATTCTTGTCCAATTATGGTTTTTAACCAATCTTGTGCATCCAATAGGTGTGTTTGTGTCATTGGATGATCAATTAGGTCATTTTTGTCCTCCCTAGGCTTATTCTTGTCCAATTAGGGTTTTTAACCAACCTTGTGCATCCAATAAGTTCATTTGTGTTATTGGATTAACATTTAGGTCATATTCGTCCTCCCTAGGCATATTCTTGTCCAATTAGGGTTTTTAACCAATCTTGTGTATCCAATAGGTGTGTTTGTGTAATTGGATGATCAATTAGGTCATTTTCGTCCTCCCTAGGCATATTCTTGTCCAATTAGGGTTTTTAACCAATCTTGTGCATCCAATAGGTGTGTTTGTGTCATTGGATGATCAATTAGGTCATTTTCGTCCTCCCTAGGCTTATTCTTGTCCAATTAGGGTTTTTAACCAATCTTGTGCATCCAATAAGTTCATTAGTGTCATTGGATGATCAATTAGGTCATTTTCGTCCTCCCTAGGCATGTTCTTGTCCAACTATGGTTTTTACCAATCTTGTGCATCCAATAGGTGTGTTCGTGTCATTGGATGATTAATTAGGTCATTTTCGTCCTCCCTAGGCTTATTCTTGTCCAATTAGGGTTTTTAACCAATCTTGTGCATCCAATAGGTGTGTTTGTGTCATTGGATGATCAATTAGGTCATTTTCGTCCTCCCTAGGCTTATTCTTGTCCAATTAGGGTTTTTAACCAATCTTGTGCATCCAATAGGTGTTTTTGTTTCATTGGATGATCAATTCGGTCATTTTCGTCCTCCCTAGGCTTATTCTTGTCCAATTAGGGTTTTTAACCAATCTTGTGCATCCAATAAGTTCATTTGTGTCATTGGATTAACATTTAGGTCATATCAGTCCTCCCTAGGCATATTCTTGTCCAATTAGGGTTTTTAACCAATCTTGTGCATCCAATATGTTCATTTGTGTTATTGGATTAACATTTAGGTCATATTCGTCCTCCCTAGGCATATTCTTGTCCAATTAGGGTTTTTAACCAATCTTGTGCATCCAATAGGTGTGTTTGTGTCATTGGATGATCAATTAGGTCATTTTCGTCCTCCCTAGGCATATTCTTGTCCAATTAGGGTTTTTAACCAATCTTGTGCATCCAATAGGTGTGTTTGTGTCATTGGATGATCAATTAGGTCATTTTCAGCCTCCCTAGGCTTATTCTTGTCCAATTAGGATTTTTAACCAATCTTGTGCATCCAATAGGTGTGTTTGTGTCATTGGATGATCAATTAGGTCATTTTCGTCCTCCCTAGGCTTATTCTTGTCCAATTAGGGTTTTTAACTAATCTTGTGCATCCAATAGTTGTGTTTGTGTCATTGGATGATCAATTAGGTCATTTTCGTCCTCCCTATGCTTATTCTTGTCCAATTAGGGTTTTTAACCAATCTTGTGCATCCAATAGGTGTGTTTGTGTCATTGGATGATCAATTAGGTCATTTTCGTCCTCCCTAGGCATATTCTTGTCCAATTAGGGTTTTTAACCAATCTTGTGCATCCAATAGGTGTGTTTGTGTCATTGGATGATCAATTAGGTCATTTTTGTCCACCCTAGGCTTATTCTTGTCCAATTAGTGTTATTAACCAATCTTGTGCATCCAATAAGTTCATTAGTATCATTGGATGATAAATTAGGTCATTTTCGTCCTCCCTAGGCATATTCTTGTCCAACTAGGGTTTTTAACCAATCTTGTGCATCCAATAAGTTCATTTGTGTCATTGGATGATCAATTAGGTGATTTTTGTCCTCCCTAGGCATATTCTTGTCCAACTAGGGTTTTAAACCAATCTTGTGCATCCAATAGGTGTGTTTGTGTCATTGGATGATCAATTAGGTCATTTTCGTCCTCCCTAGGCTTATTCTTGTCCAATTACGGTTTTTAACCAATCTTGTGCATCCAATAACTTTGTTTGTGTCATTGAATTAATATTTAGGTCATTTTCCTCCTCCCTAGGTATATTCTTTTCCAATTAGGGTTTTTAACCAATCTTGTGCATCCAATAGGTGTGTTTGTGTCATTGGATGATCAATTAGGTCATTTTCGTCCTCCCTAGGCTTATTCTTGTCCAATTAGGGTTTTTAACCAATCTTGTGCATCCAATAAGTTCATTTGTGTCATTGGATTAACATTTAGGTCATTTTCGTCCTCCCTAGGCATATTCTTGTCCAATTAGGGTTTTTAACCAATCTTGTGCTTCCAATAGGTGTGTTTGTGACATTGGATGATCAATTAAGTCATTTTCGTCCTCCCTAGGCTTATTCTTGTCCAATTAGGGTTTTTAACCAATCTTTTGCATCCAATAAGTTTGTTTATGTCATTGAATTAATATTTAGGTCATTTTCGTCCTCCCTAGGCATATTCTTGTCCAATTAGGGTTTTTAACCAATATTGTGCATCCAATAGGTGTGTTTGTGTCATTGAATGATCAATTAGGTCATTTTCGTCCTCCCTAGGCTTATTCTTGTCCAATTAGGGTTTTTAACCAATCTTGTGCATCCAATAAGTTCATTTGTGTCATTGGATTAACATTTAGGTCATTTTCGTCCTCCCTAGGCATATTCTTGTCCAATTAGGGTTTTTAACCAATCTTGTGCTTCCAATAAGTGTGTTTGTGTCATTGGATGATCAATTAGGTCATTTTCGTCCTCCCTTGGCTTATTCTTGTCCAATTAGGGTTTTTAACCAATCTTGTGCATCCAATAAGTTTGTTTATGTCATTGAATTAATATTTAGGTCATTTTCGTCCTCCCTAGGCATATTCTTGTCCAATTAGGGTTTTTAACCAATCTTGTGCATCCAATAGGTGTGTTTGTGTCATTGGATGATCAATTAGGTCATTTTCGTCCTCCCTAGGCTTATTCTTGTCCAATTAGGGTTTTTAACCAATCTTGTGCATCCATAGGTGTGTTTGTGTCATTGGATGATCAATTAGGTCATTTTCGTCCTCCCTAGGCTTATTCTTGTCCAATTAGGGTTTTTAACCAATCTTGTGCATCCAATAGGTGTGTTTGTGTCATTGGATGATCAATTAGGTCATTTTCGTCCTCCCTAGGCTTATTCTTGTCCAATTAGGGTTTTTAACCAATCTTGTGCATCCAATAGGTGTGTTTGTGTCATTGGATGATCAATTAGGTCATTTTCGTCCTTTCTATGCTTATTTTTGTCCAATTAGGGTTTTTAAGCAATCTTGTGCATCCAATAAGTTCATTTGTGTCATTGGATGATCAATTAGGTCATTTTCGTCCTCCCTAGGCATATTCTTGTCCAACTAGGGTTTCTAACCAATCTTGTGCTTCCAATAGATGTGTTTGTGTCATTGGATGATCAATTAGGTCATTTTCGTCCTCCCTAGGCTTATTCTTGTCCAATTAGGGTTTTTAACCAATCTTGTGCATCCAATAGGTGTGTTTGTGTCATTGGATGATCAATTAGGTCATTTTCGTCCTCCCTAGGCTTATTCTTGTCCAATTAGGGTTTTTAACCAATCTTGTGCATCCAATAGGTGTGTTTGTGTCATTGGATGATCAATTAGGTCATTTTCGTCCTCCCTAGGCTTATTCTTGTCCAATTAGGGTTTTTAACCAATCTTGTGCATCCAATAAGTTCATTTGTGTCATTGGATGATCAATTAGGTCATTTTCGTCCTTCCTAGGCATATTCTTGATCAACTAGGGTTTTAAACCAATCTTGTGCATCCAATAGGTGTGTTTGTGTCATTGGATGATCAATTAGGTCATTTTCGTCCTCCCTAGGCTTATTCTTGTCCAATTAGGGTTTTTAACCAATCTTGTGCATCCAATAGGTGTGTTTGTGTCATTGGATGATCAATTAGGTCATTTTCGTCCTCCCTAGGCTTATTCTTGTCCAATTAGGGTTTTTAACCAATCTTGTGCATCCAATAGGTGTGTTTGTGTCATTGGATGATCAATTAGGTCATTTTCGTCCTCCCTAGGCTTATTCTTGTCCAATTAGGGTTTTTAACCAATCTTGTGCATCCAATAGGTGTGTTTGTGTCATTGGATGATCAATTAGGTCATTTATCGTCCTCCCTAGGCTTATTCTTGTCCAATTAGGGTTTTTAACCAATCTTGTGCATCCAATAGGTTGAGTTGTGTCATTGGATTAACATTTAGGTCATTTTCGTCCTCCCTAGGCATATTCTTGTCCAATTAGGGTTTTTAACCAATCTTGTGCATCCAATAGGTGTGTTTGTGTCATTGGATGATCAATTAGGTCATTTTCGTCCTCCCTAGGCTTATTCTTGTCCAATTAGGGTTTTTAACCAATCTTGTGCATCCAATAGGTGTGTTTGTGTCATTGGATGATCAATTAGGTCATTTTCGTCCTCCCTAGGCTTATTCTTGTCCAATTAGGGTTTTTAACCATTCTTGTGCATCCAATAGGTGTGTTTGTGTCATTGGATGATCAATTAGGTCATTGTTGTCCTCCCTAGGCTTATTCTTGTCCAATTAGGGTTTTTAACCAATCTTGTGCATCCAATAGGTGTGTTTGTGTCATTGGATGATCAATTAGGTCATTTTCGTCCTCCCTAGGCTTATTCTTGTCCAATTAGGGTTTTTAACCAATCTTGTGCATCCAATAGGTGTGTTTGTGTCATTGGATGATCAATTAGGTCATTTTCATCCTACCTACACTTATTCTTGTCAAATTAGGGTTTTTAATCAATCTTGTGCATCCAATAACTTTGTTTGTGTCATTGAATTAATATTTAGGTCATTTTCGTCCTCCCTAGGCATATTCTTGTCCAATTAGGGTTTTTAACCAATCTTGTGCATCCAATAGGTGTGTTTGTGTCATTGGATGATCAATTAGGTCATTTTCGTCCTCCCTAGGCTTATTCTTGTCCAATTAGGGTTTTTAACCAATCTTGTGCATCCAATAGGTGTGTTTGTGTCATTGGATGATCAATTAGGTCATTTTCGTCCTCCCTAGGCTTATTCTTGTCCAATTAGGGTTTTTAACCAATCTTTGCATCCAATAACTTTGTTTGTGTCATTGAATTAATATTTAGGTCATTTTCGTCCTCCCTAGGCATATTCTTGTCCAATTAGGGTTTTTAACCAATCTTGTGCATCCAATAGGTGTGTTTGTGTCATTGGATGATCAATTAGGTCATTTTCGTCCTCCCTAGGCTTATTCTTGTCCAATTAGGGTTTTTAACCAATCTTGTGCATCCAATAAGTTGAGTTGTGTCATTGGATTAACATTTAGGTCATTTTCGTTCTCCCTAGGATTATTCTTGTCCAATTTGGGTTTTTAACAAATCTTGTGCATCCAATAAGTTCATTTGAGTTATTGGATTAACATTTAGGTCATATTCGTCCTCCCTAGGCATATTCTTGTCAAATTAGGGTTTTTAACCAATCTTGTGCATCCAATAGGTGTGTTTGTGTCATTGGATGATCAATTAGGTCATTTTCGTCCTCCCTAGGCATATTCTTGTCAAGTTAGGGTTTTTAACCAATCTTGTGCATCCAATAGGTGTGTTTGTGTCATTGGATGATCAATTAGGTCATTTTCGTCCTCCCTAGGCATATTCTTGTCCAATTAGGGTTTTTAACCAATCTTGTGCATCCAATAGGTGTGTTTGTGTCATTGGATGATCAATTAGGTCATTTTCGTCCTACCTTGGCATATTCTTGTCCAGTTAGGGTTTTTAACCAATCTTGTGCATCCAATAGGTGTGTTTGTGTTATTGGATCATCAATTAGGTCATTTTCGTCCTCCCTAGGCTTATTCTTGTCCAATTAGGGTTTTTAACCAATCTTGTGCATCCAATAAGTTCATTAGTGTCATTGGATGATCAATTAGGTCATTTTCGTCCTCCCTAGGCATGTTCTTGTCCAACTAGGTTTTTTAACCAATCTTGTGCATCCAATAGGTGTGTTTGTATTATTGGATGATCAATTAGGTCATTTTCGTCCTCCCTAGGCATATTCTTGTCCAATTAGGGTTTTTAACCAATCTTGTGCATCCAATAAGTTGAGTTGTGTCATTGGATTAACATTTAGGTCATTTTCGTTCTCCCTAGGCTTATTCTTGTCCAATTAGGGTTTTAAACCAATCTTGTGCATCCAATAACTTTGTTTGTGTCATTGAATTAATATTTAGGTCATTTTCGTCCTCCCTAGGCATATTCTTGTCCAATTAGGGTTTTTAACCAATCTTGTGCATCCAATAGGTGTGTTTGTGTCATTGGATGATCAATTAGGTCATTTTCGTCCTCCCTAGGCTTATTCTTGTCCAATTCGGGTTTTTAAGCAATCTTGATCATCCAATAAGTTCATTTGTGTCATTGGATTAACATTTAGGTCATTTTCGTCCTCCCAAGGCATATTCTTGTCCAATTAGGGTTTTTAACCAATCTTGTGCATCCAATAGGTGTGTTTGTGTCATTGGATGATCAATTAGGTCATTTTCGTCCTCCCTAGGCTTATTCTTGTCCAATTAGGGTTTTTAACCAATCTTGTGCATCCAATAAGTTCATTTGTGTCATTGGATGATCAATTAGATCATTTTCGTCCTCCCTAGGCTTATTCTTGTCCCACTAGGGTTTTTCACCAATCTTGTGCCTCCAATAGGTGTGTTTGTGTCATTGGATGATCCATTAGGTCATTTTCGTCCTCCCTAGGCTTATCCTTGTCCAATTAGGGTTTTTAACCAATCTTGTGCATCCAATAAGTTGAGTTGTGTCATTGGATTAACATTTAGGTCATTTTCTTTCTCCCTAGGCTTATTCTTGTCCAATTAGGGTTTTTAACCAATCTTGTGCATCCAATAAGTTCATTTGTGTTATTGGATTAACATTTAGGTCATATTCGTCCTCCCTAGGCATATTCTTGTCCAATTAGGGTTTTTAACCAATCTTGTGCATCCAATAGGTGTGTTTGTGCCATTGGATGATCAATTAGGTCATTTTCGTCCTCCCTAGGCATATTCTTGTCCAGTTAGGGTTTTTAACCAATCTTGTGCATCCAATAGGTGTGTTTGTGTCATTGGATGATCAATTAGGTAATTTTCGTCCTCCCTAGGCTTATTCTTGTCCAATTAGGGTTTTTAACCAATCTTGTGCATCAAATAAGTTCATTAGTGTCATTGGATGATCAATTAGGTCATTTTCGTCCTCCCTAGGCATGTTCTTGTCCAACTAGGGTTTCTAACCAATCTTGTGCATCCAATAGGTGCGTTTGTGTCATTGGATTATCAATTAGGTCATTTTTGTCCTCCCTAGGCTTATTCTTGTCCAATTAGGGTTTTTAACCAATCTTGTGCATCCAATAAGTTTGTTTGTGTCATTGAATTAATATTTAGGTCATTTTCGTCCTCCCTAGGCATATTATTGTCCAATTAGGGTTTTTAACCAATCTTGTGCATCCAATAGGTTTGTTTGTGTCATTGGATGATCAATTAGGTCATTTTCGTCCTCCCTAGGCTTATTCTTGTCGAATTATGGTTTTTAACCAATCTTGTGCATCCAATAGGTGTGTTTGTGTCATTGGATGATCAATTAGGTCATTCTCGTCCTCCCTAGGCATATTTTGTCCAATTAGGATTTATAACCAATCTTGTGCATCCAATAGGTGTGTTTGTGTCATTGGATGATCAATTAGGTCATTTTCGTCCTCCCTAGGCTTATTCTTGTCCAATTAGGGTTTTTAACCAATCTTGTGCATCCAATAGGTGTGTTTGTGTCATTGGATGATCAATTAGGTCATTTTCGTCCTCCCTAGGCTTATTCTTGTCCAATTAGGGTTTTTAACAAATCTAGTGCATCCAATAAGTTCATTTGTGTCATTGGATGATCAATTAGGTCATTTTCGTTCTCCCTAGGCATATTCTTGTCCAACTAGGGTTTTTAATCAATCTTGTGCATCCAATAAGTTCATTTGTGTCATTGGATGATCAATTAGGTCATTTTCGTCCTCCCTAGGCATATTCTTGTCCAACTTGGGTTTTTAACCAATCTTGTGCATCCAATAGGTGTGTTTGTGTCATTGGATGATCAATTAGGTCATTTTCGTCCTCCCTAGGCATATTCTTGTCCAATTAGGGTTTTTAACCAATCTTGTGCATCCAATAGGTGTGTTTGTGTCATTGGATGATCAATTAGGTCATTTTCGTCCTCCCTAGGCTTATTCTTGTCCAATTAGGGTTTTTAACCAATCTTGTGCATCCAATAAGTTTGTTTGTGTCATTGAATTAATATTTAGGTCATTTTCGTCCTCCCAAGGCATATCCTTGTCCAATTCGGGTTTTTAACCAATCTTGTGCATCCAATAGGTGTGTTTGTGTCATTGGATGATCAATTAGGTCATTTTCGTCCTCCCTAGGCTTATTCTTGTCCAATTATGGTTTTTAACCAATCTTGTGCATCCAATAGGTGTGTTTGTGTCATTGGATGAACAATTAGGTCATTTTCGTCCTCCCTAGACATATTCTTGTCCAATTAGGGTTTTTAACCAATCTTGTGCATCCAATAGGTGTGTTTGTGTCATTGGATGATCAATTAGGTCATTTTCGTCCTCCCTAGGCTTATTCTTGTCCAATTAGGGTTTTTAACCAATCTTGTGCATCCAATAAGTTCATTTGTGTTATTGGATTAACATTTAGGTCATATTTGTCCTCCCTAGGCATATTTTTGTCCAATTAGGGTTTTTAACCAATCTTGTGCATCCAATAGGTGTGTTTGTGTCATTGGATGATCAATTAGGTCATTTTCGTCATCCCTAGCCACATTCTTGTCTAGTTAGGGTTTTTAACCAATCTTGTGCATCCAATCAGTTTGTTTGTGTCATTGAATTAATATTTAGGTCATTTTCGTCCTCCCTAGGCATATTCTTGTCCAATTAGGGTTTTTAACCAATCTTGTGCATCCAATAGGTGTGTTTGTGTCATTGGATGATCAATTAGGTCATTTTCGTCCTCCCTAGGCTTATTCTTGTCCAATTAGGGTTTTTAACCAATCTTGTGCATCCAATAAGTTTGTTTGTGTCATTGAATTAATATTTAGGTCATTTTCGTCCTCCCTAGGCATCATCTTTTCCAATTAGGGTTTTTAACCAATCTTTTGCCTCCAATAGGTGTGTTTGTGTCATTGGATGATCAATTAGGTAATTTTCGTCCTCCCTAGTCTTATTCTTGTCCAATTAGGGTTTTTAACCAATCTTGTGCATCCAATAAGTTTGTTTGTGTCATTGAATTAATATTTAGGTCATTTTCGTCCTCCCTAGGCATCATCTTGTCCAATTAGGGTTTTTAACCAATCTTGTGCATCCAATAGGTGTGTTTGTGTCATTGGATGATCAATTAGGTCATTTTCGTCCTCCCTAGGCTTATTCTTGTCCAATTAGGGTTTTTAACCAATCTTGTGCATCCAATAAGTTTGTTTGTGTCATTGAATTAATATTTAGGTCATTTTCGTCCTCCCTAGGCATATTCTTGTCCGATTAGGGTTTTTAACCAATCTTGTGCATCCAATAGGTGTGTTTGTGTCATTGGATGATCAATTAGGTCATTTTCGTCCTCCCTAGGCTTATTCTTGTCCAATTAGGGTTTTAAACCAATCTTGTGCATCCAATAAGTTCATTTGTGTCATTGGATTAACATTTAGGTCATTTTCGTTCTCCCTAGGCTTATTCTTGTCCAGTTAGGGTTTTTAACCAATCTTGTGCATCCAATAGGTGTGTTTGTGTCATTGGATGATCAATTAGGTAATTTTCGTCCTCCCTAGGCTTATTCTTGTCCAATTAGGGTTTTTAACCAATCTTGTGCATCAAATAAGTTCATTAGTGTCATTGGATGATCAATTAGGTTATTTTCGTCCTCCCTAGGCATGTTCTTGTCCAGCTAGGGTTTTTAACCAATCTTGTGCATCCAATAGGTGTGTTTGTGTCATTGGATGATCAATTAGGTCATTTTCGTCCTCCCTAGGCTTATTCTTGTCCAATTAGGGTTTTTAACCAATCTTGTGCATCCAATAAGTTCATTAGTGTCATTGGATGATCAATTAGGTCATTTTCGTCCTCCTTGGGCATGTTCTTGTCCAACTAGGGTTTTTAACCAATCTTGTGCATCCAATAGGTGTGTTTGTGTCATTGGATGATCAATTAGGTCATTTTCGTCCTCCCTAGGCTTATTCTTGTCCAATTAGGGTTTTTAACCAATCTTGTGCATCCAATAAGTTTGTTTGTGTCATTGAATTAATATTTAGGTCATTTTCGTTCTACCTAGGCATATTCTTGTCCAATTAGGGTTTTTAACCAATCTTGTTCATCCAATAGGTGTGTTTGTGTCATTGGATGATCAATTAGGTCACTTTCGTCCTCCCTAGGCATATTCTTGTCCAATTAGGGTTTTTAACCAATCTTGTGCATCCAATAGGTGTGTTTGTGTCATTGGATGATCAATTAGGTCATTTTCGTCCTCCCTAGGCTTATTCTTGTCCAATTAGGGTTTTTAACCAATCTTGTGCATCCAATAAGTTTGTTTGTGTCATTGAATTAATATTTAGGTCATTTTCGTCCTCCCTAGGCATATTCTTGTCCAATTTGGGTTTTTAACCAATCTTGTGCATCCAATAGGTGTGTTTGTGTCATTGGATGATCAATTAGTTCATTTTTGTCCTCCCTGGGCATATTCTTGTCCAATTAGGGTTTTTAACCAATCTTGTGCTTCCAATAGGTGTGTTTGTGTCATTAGATGATCAATTAGGTCATTCTGGTCCTCCTTGGCTTATTCTTGTCCAATTAGGGTTTTTAACCAATCTTGTGCATCCAATAGGTGTGTTTGTGTCATTGGATGATCAATTAGGTCATTTTCGTCCTCCCTAGGCTTATTCTTGTCCAATTAGGGTTTTTAACCAATCTTGTGCATCCAATAAGTTTGTTTGTGTCATTGAATGATCAATTAGGTCATTTACGTCCTCCCTAGGAATATTCTGGCATATTCTTGTCCAATTAGGGTTTTTAACCAATCTTGTGCATCCAATAGGTGTGTTTGTGTCATTGGATGATCAATTAGGTCATTTTCGTCATCACTAGGCTTATTCTTGTCCAATTAGGGTTTTTAACCAATCTTGTGCATCCAATAAGTTGAGTTGTGTCATTGGATTAACATTTAGGTCATTTTCGTCCTCCCTAGGCATATTCTTGTCCAATTAGGGTTTTTAACCAATCTTGTGCATCCAATAGGTGTGTTTGTGTCATTGGATGATCAATTAGGTCATTTTCGTCCTCCCTAGGCTTATTCTTGTCCAATTAGGGTTTTTAACCAATCTTGTGCATCCAATAAGTTTGTTTGTGTCATTGAATTAATATTTAGGTCATTTTCGTCCTCCCAAGGCATATCCTTGTCCAATTAGGGTTTTTAACCAATCTTGTGCATCCAATAGGTGTGTTTGTGTCATTGGATGATCAATTAGGTCATTTTCGTCCTCCCTAGGCTTATTCTTGTCCAATTATGGTTTTTAACCAATCTTGTGCATCCAATAGGTGTGTTTGTGTCATTGGTGTTAGACATATGTTCGTTTTTGATGTTATTGACAAGCATCCAATTTTAAATACATCTAACATTGTCAACTGAGAAAAATTTCAGGAACAACAAATTCAATCCTACATACTCGAGACAATTGCTTGGAACTCAAGGAATCAACAAAATCTTGATGATCCATGAGCACATCGATTAGTACAATCGATTCTATAACAGGGTTGAATAAGTTTACAAAGTTTGGTGTTACCCAATCGATTAGCACAATCGATTTGTACATCCTTGAAGAAATCAAACGGGCTATCAATCGATTCTCCAAATCGATTGGTACACATATTGGAAAATAAATTGTACAAGTCAGAGAGCCAGTTTGCCACAAATCGATTAGGCACATCGATTGAGTGAATCACTAAGACTAAACTGATTGTTTAAATCGATTAGACAAATCGATTGACATTCTTACTGAAATTAAAATGTGCAAGTCAGTAGCACGTTTTGCAGGCAATCGATTTGGCAAATCGATTGAAATAATCACATCTTTAATTTTGTTTCTGTCTACATCGATTGAAACAATCGATTGTTAATGTCCCAGAGCCAAACCTGTTTACTAAATCGATTAGGCCAATCGATTCACTAAAACAAGTTTCAAAATAACTTAGGTCTGGAACATACACAATCGATTACTACAATCTGTTTATATACATCTGTGTAATAAAAGTTGGTATCAATCGACTTGGTAAATCGATTGAATAACCCAACTGATGAAAAGTACTTCAGACTTAAAATCCACAATCGATTGGCACAATCGATTGTCATAAAAGTTTTATAAACAGAGATGACTGAATGGTAAAATCGATTAAGCACATCGATGGTTTTGATCTCGTTGTTTGAACAAAACACATCAAGTCGATTCTGCAAATCGATTTAAATATATACTGTCATCAAAGTTTGAAGAACTACTTAAAATAATCGATTGAGTAAATCGATTAGAATGTACAGTTTCAAGATTCAAGAAAAACAAGACTCGCGAAATCGATTGAGGAAATCGATTAACCAGCATTATGACTTTAATGAATCGATTGGGTAAATCGATGCATATGTTGTTTTTCCTGAAACTATATAAACTGTTTTTCAGTCTCTTCTTCGAATATACAACAACGTACACATAACTTTCTGATATCTTTGTTTCTCACTGTGAAATAACTTTGAACATTACTTTTTCAGTCATGAAGATTCATCTTTCATGATCCACAAGAACTGAGAAAGATTGCTAGAGAAACAACTTTAGAGAAGAAGACTGCTGAAGAAATCTCTGTGTAATTTCTGATTAGATACATCTGTAAACAAATTCTTAAAACAAATAACATTGAGAAATCCAGTCTTAACTGGTAGTTATCTTCTGTGATTGAGAGGTCTCATCAAGAAGAAACTTGACTGTAATCTTGGAAGAGTTTATGGGAGATAAACTCTGGGATTCAGGGAGATAAGAATAGAATAGAAAGAATCGTTTTAGATTGATAGGCGAGGAGCTAGAACATCTGTAAACGAATTCTGAGATATTCTATTGGAAAGGCCAAGACTAGAAGCCATTAGAATCCTCCTTGCTTATGCTTGTATAATGGACTTTAAGCTTTATCAAATGGATGTGAAAAGTGCCTTTCTCAATGGTGAGATCCAAGAGGAAGATTTTGTTAGCCAAACACCTGGTTTTGAAAATACAGAATTTCCAAATCATGTCTACAAGCTAACAAAAGCTCTCTATGGATTGAAACAAGCCCCTAGAGCTTGGTATGAGAAACTTAGCAACTTTCTCATTTCACAAAACTTCTTAAGAGGAAATGTGGATAAAACTCTTTCCATACAAACTACTGATAAAGATATCTTGCTGGTCCAAGTGTATGTTGATGACATAATATTTGGATCTACAAATGATAAGCTATGCAAAAATTTTGAAAATCTAATGAAAGGTCAATTTGAAATGTCAATGATGGGTGAACTGTCATACTTTTTGGGATTTCAAATTAACCAAAGCAAGCAAGGTATCTTCATTAGTCAAACAAAATATTGTAATGACTTGATAAAGAAATTTTCATTTGATAGCTTCAAGCCCATTGATACTCCTATGAGCCAAGGAAACCTTTTAGATAGAAATGAGTTGGGTAAACCAGTGGATGTTACAAGGTATAGAGGCATGATAGGATCATTGCTCTATCTCACAGCAAGCAGGCCTGACATCATGTTTAGTGTTTGTTTGTGTGCGAGGTATCAATCAAATCCTAAAGAGTCTCACCTTAGTGCAGTTAAGAGGATTTTCAGATATTTAGTTGGAACTAGGAACCTTGGTTTATGGTATCCTAAGGGATCAACTTGTTCTTTGGTTGGATATTCAGATTCAGATTTTGCTGGGTGCAAACTGGATAGGAAGAGTACCTCTGGTACTTGTCATTTGCTGGGTAATTCACTTGTATCTTGGTTCAGCAAGAAGCAAACCAGTATCGCTTTGTCAACAGCAGAAGCTGAGTACATTGCAGCTGGAAGTTGCTGTGCTCAGATCATGTGGATGAAACAGCATTTGTTAGACTTTGGTGTGGACTTAGGAACTGTTCCTATCTTGTGCGACAACACAAGTGCGATCAGTATCACTAAGAACCCAGTTATGCATTCCAGGACCAAGCATATCGAGATTCGGCATCACTTCATTCGAGATCAGTTTCAGTGTGGGAATATCAAGTTGGAATACGTCAACACAACTGAACAGCTAGCAGACATCTTCACCAAAGCATTGCCAAAGGAAAGTTTCCGTCACATTAGGATGAAATTAGGCATAATTGATCCTAGTCAGATCTGAATTATGTGTCAAATCGATTTGCGAAATCGATTGTGCTGTGATTACACATGAAAATGTGTTACACAATCGATTGCCCTAATCGATGTGACCCATAATATGTTTTTTTTTTTTTTTCAAAACTGTGAACACGAAATCGATTTGGGAAATCGATTGATTTATATGTGGTTTTTATTTCTTTAAAAGAATCGATTTGGTAAATCGATGCTGAGGCAGGTATTTTCTGAACTGAGATGAAAGTCTTCTGAAATTGCTCGAAATCGATTTGGGAAATCGATTGAGCTTGTTGATATCTTTAAAAAGAATCGATTGGGGACATCGACTCTGAGTTAGTTGTTGAAGTGTATTCTGAGTTAAACTGATGTGAGAACTGTTAAGTTGATACGAAATCGATTTGGGTAATCGATTGCGTAACTTCATGAATCAATTTGGGTAATCGATTGGCATAGTTACCGTTACAGTTTTTACTAGCCGTTGCAGGATCTAACGGCTCTGTTGGTTGATCTTCCCCAGTAACGGTCATCAAATCGATTGGAGAAATCGATTTCTGGATTTTTTTTCTATAAAAGGAACAGTGACAATCGATTTTCCATCCTTTTCCAATCTTCCTAATCGATTGCAACTTCAATTTTCTGCAATATTTCTCAAAAAGTCTCTGTTTTCAACTCCCAAACACTTTTCTTTCCTTCAAATCTTCATCGTGTCACAACTTTTTTTAATGGCTCGTGTTAAGCAAACTCAACCCCGAACCCCTTCTCTTTCACCTTCATCTTCTTCATCTAGTGGGAGGACTCCGTCTCCACCACCCACTCTTTCAAAACGGGTACCAATACCTACACACAAGATTGCATCTCAAGATAAGGGTAAAGGTATTGCCCCTGATCAAGGTAAACCCAAAAAGAGAAAGGAAGCTCCGACTGAAAAATTGCTCGCTGACGCAATGAAGGAAATATCGCAAAGGAAAAAGAAAAAGAATACTCCACAGAAAAAGACTACTCCAAAGAAATCAACTGCTCCTCCACCTAATCAAGCTGATGAATTCAAACTTCCGCAAGCTTTTGTCAATCGGAAAATACACGAAGCTCGCGTCTTGGACTTCAGCTACTTCGACAGTAATGGTTTTTCATTTCAAAACCATCTCCGATTTCATGGTTTAGAAGACTTCTTATCCTGTTCGCTTGATACATATCCGAATCTTATACGGATATTCTACTCAAATTTCAAGATGACCGACACCGGCTTCAAAGCAACAGTCAAAGGGAAGAAGATTTCGATGTCTTTCGAAGAGTTCTCTACTCTGTCAGGACTTCCCTACTTTGGAAACTCAGTGGATGGCAGCACCGAAACAGACGCTGATGACGACGGATGGGAAGAGTATCTGGATAGGCAAGCAGCTGTGCAGGATCTTATGGTCGAAGGGTTCGTGGAATCTGTTTCACTCCCTATAGGCCAGATGAAGGTTCAGCAACGGATGCTGATGTACGCCCTCACCCGGATGCTGGTTCCACGTTCCGGAAATCACGCAGTTGTGCAACGGCTGGATATCGTGCTACTGTGGGGTCTATGCAAAGAGCTCAAGATGAGCTGGGCATGGATTGTTCTCAGGCACATGCTAGAAGCTGCTCAAGGGAAGTTGGTACTTCCGTATCCACAGCTCGTCACGAAGATTCTCACTCACTTCAAGGTATCTCTGAAGGGTGAAGAAGTCTCAAAGACCGTCCTAACATTTGGTGAATCCATCGTGAACCAAATGCAGCTGCGAAAAGTCAATGGAGTTTGGAAGCGACCTCAGACTTCTACTGAACAAACCCAGCAAGGTGTTGAACAACCAGCTGCGGAGAATGTTTCAGCAGAATCGGAAGTGCTCACCAAACTGCTTGAATTTATGGCAGCACAAGCAGTTCACAACGCTAAGATGGAGGCATCTCATGAAAGGATTGAAGCTGCTATTCAGAAGATTCAAGCAGACCAAAATCAGATGGCGCAAGACGTGGCA
Organism: Cicer pinnatifidum; assembly: GCA_037974775.1. Lineage (NCBI taxonomy): Eukaryota > Viridiplantae > Streptophyta > Magnoliopsida > Fabales > Fabaceae > Cicer > Cicer pinnatifidum. Next base: position 17,471 of record JBBPBR010001072.1, read on the forward strand.
GCTATTCAGGAACATCTGGGCATTAAGTTGTCCTTCAGCGATGTTGTTGAAATAGGAAGACAGGCGGCTGAAGAACCTGCTCCAACAACAGTAGAGGTTGCTGCAACTCATGGTGAGGAGACACCTGCTGAGGTTAATACAGCGGTCTCAGCCTCATCCCCTGCTAATAATGAGGACCAGCATCTCTAGGCGTTTAGGACCTTAGGCTTCTTAGTTTTGTTTGTCTTTGTTTCTTTTTGCTTCCGTTTTGTAATGATCATGATGAATGTAATTCTTTTTGATTTATGAACCTTGAGATTGTTAATCATTTCAAATGCTGCATTTCATTTTCATATTGTCTAGTGCGCGCCATAATCTGTTTTGTCCACTATTCCAAAATTGTTTTCAACTAAGTTAAAATATTACTGGCATTACTGCTTGTTACTACTAATCTTTTCTAGATTCTTTGTAGAGCAGTATTCAGGTTTGCTACAACCTCAGGGGGAGCAAACATTTCTCTTTCACCACTTTTTGCCTTAACTGACAAAAGGGGGAGAGAAATTATAACTTGTGCTAACTGTAATTTCTTTACTGCTTTACTTTATCAGTTTCATTGCTCCTAATCCTTATCTTTACTCTCTATGAATATTGAACTTAGGGGGAGCTCTACAAAAACTGTTACTCATAATTCCTTTTTTTTCTCAAGTTAAAATTGCATGTTTGTCACTTAAATCAAAAAGGGGGAGATTGTTAGACATATGTTCGTTTTTGATGTTATTGACAAGCATCCAATTTGAAATACATCTAACATTGTCAACTGAGAAAAATTTCAGGAACAACAAATTCAATCCTACATACTCGAGACAATTGCTTGGAACTCAAGGAATCAACAAAATCTTGATGATCCATGAGCACATCGATTTGTACAATCGATTCTATAACAGGGTTGAATAAGTTTACAAAGTTTGGTGTTACCCAATCGATTAGCACAATCGATTTGTACATCCTTGAAGAAATCAAACGGGCTATCAATCGATTCTCCAAATCGATTGGTACACATATTGGAAAATAAATTGTACAAGTCAGAGAGCCAGTTTGCCACAAATCGATTAGGCACATCGATTGAGTGAATCACTAAGACTAAACTGATTGTTTAAATCGATTAGACAAATCGATTGACATTCTTACTGAAATTAAAATGTGCAAGTCAGTAGCACGTTTTGCAGGCAATCGATTTGGCAAATCGATTGAAATAATCACATCTTTAATTTTGTTTCTGTCTACATCGATTGAAACAATCGATTGTTAATGTCCCAGAGCCAAACTTGTTTACTAAATCGATTAGGCCAATCGATTCACTAAAACAAGTTTCAAAATAACTTAGGTCTGGAACATACACAATCGATTACTACAATCTGTTTATATACATCTGTGTAATAAAAGTTGGTATCAATCGACTTGGTAAATCGATTGAATAACCCAACTGATGAAAAGTACTTCAGACTTAAAATCCACAATTGATTGGCACAATCGATTGACATAAAAGTTTTATAAACAGAGATGACTGAATGGTAAAATCGATTAAGCACATCGATGGTTTTGATCTCGTTGTTTGAACAAAACACATCAAGTCGATTCTGCAAATCGATTTAATTATATACTGTCATCAAAGTTTGAAGAACTACTTAAAATAATCGATTGAGTAAATCGATTAGAATGTACAGTTTCAAGATTCAAGAAAAACAAGACTCGCGAAATCGATTGAGGAAATCGATTAACCAGCATTATGACTTTAATGAATCGATTGGGTAAATCGATGCATATGTTGTTTTTCCTGAAACTATATAAACTGTTTTTCAGTCTCTTCTTCGAATATACAACAACGTACACATAACTTTCTGATATCTTTGTTTCTCACTGTGAAATAACTTTGAACATTACTTTTTCAGTCATGAAGATTCATCTTTCATGATCCACAAGAACTGAGAAAGATTGCTGGAGAAACAACTTTAGAGAAGAAGACTGCTGAAGAAATCTCTGTGTAATTTCTGATTAGATACATCTGTAAACAAATTCTTAAAACAAATAACATTGAGAAATCCAGTCTTAACTGGTAGTTATCTTCTGTGATTGAGAGGTCTCATCAAGAAGAAACTTGACTGCAATCTTGGAAGAGTTTATGGGAGATAAACTCTGGGATTCAGGGAGATAAGAATAGAATAGAAAGAATCGTTTTAGATTGATAGGCGAGGAGCTAGAACATCTGTAAACGGATTCTGAGATATTCTATTGGAAAGGCCAAGATTGGATTTGATCTTGGGACTGGACGTAGGTCGTTCAACAACGGCTGAACTAGTATAAATCACTGCGTACAATCTTTCTTACCCTTATCTCTGTTTAATTTCTGCAGTGTGTATTTGTTTGATATTGATTGAGTACTTGAATATCTTTCTGCATATTTTGATATTACATGAAAGACTGTTTCCAGCATGATTGTAAGTGAATCAATATCTTGAACAATAAACGTAACTGGTGCATCTCTCAATATATTCTTTGATCCATATACTTTGTGCATTCATTTGTATTGTAGTTTTGGGACCTTATTTGATGCTATGTTTAATAAATGTACGATTTGTTAAACTGCTGCGCATATCTCA
>JBBPBR010001073.1:0-18694 GCA_037974775.1 Cicer pinnatifidum
GGATCAAAGAATATATTGAGAGATGCACCAGTTACGTTTATTGGTCAAGATATTGATTCACTTACAATCATGCTGGAAACAGTCTTTCATGTAATATCAAAATATGCAGAAAGATATTCAAGTACTCAATCAATATCAAACAAATACACACTGCAGAAATTAAACAGAGATAAGGGTAAGAAAGATTGTACGCAGTGATTTATACTGGTTCAGCCGTTGTTGAACGACCTACGTCCAGTCCCAAGATCAAATCCAATGTTGGCCTTTCCAATAGAATATCTCAGAATCCGTTTACAGATGTTCTAGCTCCTCGCCTATCAATCTAAAACGATTCTTCTTATTCTATTCTTATCTCCCTGAATCCCAGAGTTTATCTCCCATAAACTCTTCCAAGATTACAGTCAAGTTTCTTCTTGATGAGACCTCTCAATCACAGAAGATAACTACCAGTTAAGACTGGATTTCTCAATGTTATTTGTTTCAAGAATTTGTTTACAGATGTATCTAATCAGAAATTACACATAGATTTCTTTAGCAGTCTTCTTCTCTAAAGTTGTTTCTCCAGCAATCTTTCTCAGTTCTTGTGGATCATGAAAGATAAATCTTCATAACTGAAAAAGTAATGTTCAAAGTTATTTCACAGTGAGAAACAAAGATATCAGAAAGTTATGTGTACGTTGTTGTATATTCGAAGAAGAGACTGAAAAACAGTTTATATAGTTTCAGGAAAAACAACATATGCATCGATTTATCCAATCGATTCATTAAAGTCATAATGCTGGTTAATCGATTTCCTCAATCGATTTCGCGAGTCTTGTTTTTCTTGAATCTTGAAACTGTACATTCTAATCGATTTACTCAATCGATTATTTTAAGTAGTTCTTCAAACTTTGATGACAGTATATAATTAAATCGATTTGCAGAATCGACTTGATGTGTTTTGTTCAAACAACGAGATCAAAACCATCGATGTGCTTAATCGATTTTACCATTCAGTCATCTCTGTTTATAAAACTTTTATGTCAATCGATTGTGCCAATCGATTGTGGATTTTAAGTCTGAAGTACTTTTCATCAGTTGGGTTATTCAATCGATTTACCAAGTCGATTGATACCAACTTTTATTACACAGATGTATATAAACAGATTGTAGTAATCGATTGTGTATGTTCCAGACCTAAGTTATTTTGAAACTTGTTTTAGTGAATCGATTGGCCTAATCGATTTAGTAAACAGGTTTGGCTCTGGGACATTAACAATCGATTGTTTCAATCGATGTAGACAAAAACAAAATTAAAGATGTGATTATTTCAATCGATTTGCCAAATCGATTGCCTGCAAAACGTGCTACTGACTTGCACATTTTAATTTTAGTAAGAATGTCAATCGATTTGTCTAATCGATTTAAACAATCAGTTTAGTCTTAGTGATTCACTCAATCGATGTGCCTAATCGATTTGTGGCAAACTGGCTCTCTGACTTGTACAATTTATTTTCCAATATGTGTACCAATCGATTTGGAGAATCGATTGATAGCCCGTTTGATTTCTTTAAGGATGTACAAATCGATTGTGCTAATCGATTGGGTAACACCAAACTTTGTAAACTTATTCAACCCTGTTATAGAATCGATTGTACTAATCGATGTGCTCATGGATCATCAAGATTTTGTTGATTCCTTGAGTTCCAAGCAATTGTCTCGAGTATGTAGGATTGAATTTGTTGTTCCTGAAATTTTTCTCAGTTGACAGTGTTAGATGTATTTCAAATTGGATGCTTGTCAATAACATCAAAAACGAACATATGTCTAACAATCTCCCCCTTTTTGATTTAAGTGACAAACATGCAATTTTAACTTGAGAAAAAAAATTCAAAGGAATTATAAGTAACAGTTTTAGTAGAGCTCCCCCTAAGTTCAATATTCATAGAGAGTAAAGATAAGGATTAGAGCAATAAAACTGATAAAATAAAGCAATAAAGAAATTACAGTTAGCACAAGTTATAATTTCTCTCCCCCTTTTGTCAGTTAAGGCAAAAAGTGGTGAAAGAGAAATGTTTGCTCCCCCTGAGGTTGTAGCAAACCTGAATACTGCTCTACAAAGAATCTAGAAAAGATTAGTAATAACAAGTAGTAATGCCAGTAATATTATAACTTAGTTGAAAACAATTTTGGAATAGTGTACAAAATATAAACAGATTATGGCGCGCACTAGACAATATGAAAATGAAATGCAGCAGTTGAAATGATTAACAATCTCAAGGTGTTTTGTGGATCTCAAGCATACCTGCAATAGGATTAGAATTTGCATTCAGGTCCCCAATACAAATTGGGTCCTGGGGGGTTAATTTTAACATCTTGTGTCTTCATTTTCCAAATCTGTTTACATCCTCTATTGGCAAGTCTTTTAAATTTGCAATTGTAAACAAAATGTCCTTTTCTACAACAGAAATGACAAGTGACAGCAGAGGATGCAAACTGTTTCGGTTTGACAAAGACATTATGCAAATGACTAGACTTAGCATATTTTTGGTGATATTTAACATTTTCATAACCTATGCCATGTTTAGTCATATTCCTATTTGCATGCTTTTTGCTATTAAAACCAAGTCCAGATTTTATATTGACACTTCTCTGGTTGCTAAGAATATCATTTAGTTTATCCTTGCTACTAGAGAGTTTCAATAAATCAGACTTCAATAATGCAACAGAATTCTCAAGATCAATGCATTTGGCAGATTTATCATGTGAGTCCTTTTTCAGTTGTTCACATAAGTCCTCAATCTTTTTATAATCATTTTTCATTTGATCATGCAATTTACATTGTTGTTCAAGCATTTTCTTAGTGTTTACTAATTGCTTAACAGATTTAACATATTCAGCATGCAGTTCGTTAAATGCATCTTGCAGTTCATCAAAAGAAGGATTATATTGAGAGCTTACCTCACTTTCTGATTCAGAATCCGTTTTAGCCATAAGACACAGATTCGCTTCTTCCGTTTCAGAAGATGTGGACGAATCTTCGTTGTCATTCCACGCAATGTATGCTTTTCTGTTTTTCTGAGCTGGTTCCTTGCCTTTAGGTTTGGAATTTTTGTTCTTGTTCTGCAGCTTGTAACAATCAGCTTTTATATGACCAGGTTTGCCACATTCGTAGCATGTAACTGTTTTACTGTCATTGTTTTTCGAGCTGGATTGCTTTCTGAATTTACTGTCTTTCTTTTTCAGAAATTTCTTAAATCTTTTGACAAGTAGTCCCAGTTCAGGTTCTTCATCATCCTCACTGCTTGATTCATCTGAGCTGGTCTCATGTTCAGATTTGGACTGTTGTGTTTGGGCTTCCAACGACAATCCTTTACGTTTCCTGTCAATTTGCTCAGCTTCATTTAGTCGATGTAATTCCATCTCATGCTCTCTCAGTTTTCCAAACAATGTAGCTATTGTCATGCTTCCTAGATCCTTGGATTCTGCAATGGCAGTGATTTTTGGCTGCCATTCTCTAGTCAAACATCTCATTATTTTACTAATCTGCTGATCATTATCAATCTCTTTGCCTAAGGCATTCAGGTTGTTGACTATGTGCGTGAATCGGGTCTGCATGTCGTTTACTGATTCTTCTTTCTTCATGCTAAACAATTCGTACTCGTGCATGAGAGTGTTTATTCGAGCTCTCTTTACATCTGTGGTTCCTTCATGCGTTTGCTGAAGTGTATCCCACATTTGTTTTGCTGTTTTGCAATTTGAGACTCTGAAGAATTCATCATGACTCAAGGCTGCAGTTATAATGTTTTTTGCTTTGGCGTTGTACCCAACCTTCTTTTTGTCTTCATCAGTCCAGTCACTTTTTGGCTTTAGGATTGCTGATTCACCTGTACCTGCTATGGTTGGCACAAATGGTCCATTTTCTACAGCATCTAGAATATCAATACCACTAGCTTCAAGAAAAATTAACATGCGTTGTTTCCAATACATGTATGTGGCCCCGTTAAAAGCGGGAGGCCTAGCTAATGATGCACCCTCTCCTAGGAAATCAGAGGTCATGATTTTTGATGAGAGTTACTCTAACAAAAATTGGCTCTGATACCAATTGTTGGTACCAGTAACCTCTGTTAAATGAAAATTATGCGGAAGATTACCTATTTTTTGAGATATGCGCAGCAGTTTAACAAATCGTACATTTATTAAACATAGCATCAAATAAGGTCCCAAAACTACAATACAAATGAATGCACAAAGTATATGGATCAAAGAATATATTGAGAGATGCACCAGTTATGTTTATTGTTCAAGATATTGATTCACTTGCAATCATGCTGGAAACAGTCTTTCATGTAATATCAAAATATGCAGAAAGATATTCAAGTACTCAATCAATATCAAACAAATACACACTGCAGAAATTAAACAGAGATAAGGGTAAGAAAGATTGTACGCAGTGATTTATACTGGTTCAGCCGTTGTTGAACGACCTACGTCCAGTCCCAAGATCAAATCCAATCTTGGCCTTTCCAATAGAATATCTCAGAATCCGTTTACAGATGTTCTAGCTCCTCGCCTATCAATCTAAAACGATTCTTTCTATTCTATTCTTATCTCCCTGAATCCCAGAGTTTATCTCCCATAAACTCTTCCAAGATTACAGTCAAGTTTCTTCTTGATGAGACCTCTCAATCACAGAAGATAACTACCAGTTAAGACTGGATTTCTCAATGTTATTTGTTTTAAGAATTTGTTTACAGATGTATCTAATCAGAAATTACACAGAGATTTCTTCAGCAGTCTTCTTCTCTAAAGTTGTTTCTCCAGCAATCTTTCTCAGTTCTTGTGGATCATGAAAGATGAATCTTCATGACTGAAAAAGTAATGTTCAAAGTTATTTCACAGTGAGAAACAAAGATATCAGAAAGTTATGTGTACGTTGTTGTATATATGAAGAAGAGACTGAAAAACAGTTTATATAGTTTCAGGAAAAACAACATATGCATCGATTTACCCAATCGATTCATTAAAGTCATAATGCTGGTTAATCGATTTCCTCAATCGATTTCGCGAGTCTTGTTTTTCTTGAATCTTGAAACTGTACATGCTAATCGATTTACTCAATCGATTATTTTAAGTAGTTCTTCAAACTTTGATGACAGTATATAATTAAATCGATTTGCAGAATCGACTTGATGTGTTTTGTTCAAACAACGAGATCAAAACCATCGATGTGCTTAATCGATTTTACCATTCAGTCATCTCTGTTTATAAAACTTTTATGTCAATCGATTGTGCCAATCGATTGTGGATTTTAAGTCTGAAGTACTTTTCATCAGTTGGGTTATTCAATCGATTTACCAAGTCGATTGATACCAACTTTTATTACACAGATGTATATAAACAGATTGTAGTAATCGATTGTGTATGTTCCAGACCTAAGTTATTTTGAAACTTGTTTTAGTGAATCGATTGGCCTAATCGATTTAGTAAACAGGTTTGGCTCTGGGACATTAACAATCGATTGTTTCAATCGATGTAGACAAAAACAAAATTAAAGATGTGATTATTTCAATCGATTTGCCAAATCGATTGCCTGCAAAATGTGCTACTGACTTGCACATTTTAATTTCAGTAAGAATGTCAATCGATTTGTCTAATCGATTTAAACAATCAGTTTAGTCTTATTGATTCACTCAATCGATGTGCCTAATCGATTTGTGGCAAACTGGCTCTCTGACTTGTACAATTTATTTTCCAATATGTGTACCAATCGATTTGGAGAATCGATTGATAGCCCGTTTGATTTCTTTAAGGATGTACAAATCGATTGTGCTAATCGATTGGGTAACACCAAACTTTGTAAACTTATTCAACCCTGTTATAGAATCGATTGTACTAATCGATGTGCTCATGGATCATCAAGATTTTGTTGATTCCTTGAGTTCCAAGCAATTGTCTCGAGTATGTAGGATTGAATTTGTTGTTCCTGAAATTTTTCTCAGTTGACAATGTTAGATGTATTTCAAATTGGATGCTTGTCAATAACATCAAAAACGAACATATGTCTAACAATCTCCCCCTTTTTGATTTAAGTGACAAACATGCAATTTTAACTTGAGAAAAAAAAAGGAATTATGAATAACAGTTTTAGTAGAGCTCCCCCTAAGTTCAATATTCATAGAGAGTAAAAGATAAGTATTAGGAGCACTGAAACTGATAAAGTAAAGCAGTAAAGAAATTACAGTTAGCACAAGTTATAATTTCTCTCCCCCTTTTGTCAGTTAAGGCAAAAAGTGGTGAAAGAGAAATGTTTGCTCCCCCTGAGGTTGTAGCAAACCTGAATACTGCTCTACAAAGAATCTAGAAAAGATTAGTAATAACAAGCAGTAATGCCAGTAATATTTGAACTTAGTTGAAAACAATTTTGGAATAGTGGACAAAACAGATTATGGCGCGCACTAGACAATATGAAAGTGAAATGCATCATTTGAAATGATTAACAATCTCAAGGTTCATAAATCAAAACAGAATTACATTCATCATGATCATTACAAAACGAAAGCAAAAAGAAACAAAGACAAACAAAACTAAGAAGCCTAAGGTCCTAAACACCTAGAGATGCTGGTCCTCATTATTAGCAGGGGATGAGGCTGAGACCGCTGTATTAACCTCAGCAGGTGTCTCCTCACCATGAGTTGCAGCAACCTGTACTGTTGTTGGAGCAGGTTCTTCAGCCGCCTGTCTTCCTATTTCAACAACATCGCTGAAGGACAACTTAATGCCCAGATGTTCCTGAATAGCTGCCACGTCTTGCGCCATCTGATTTTGGTCTGCTTGAATCTTCTGAATAGCAGCTTCAATCCTTTCATCAGATGCCTCCATCTTAGCGTTGTGAACTGCTTGTGCTGCCATAAATTCAAGCAGTTTGGTGAGCACTTCCGATTCTGCTGAAACATTCTCCGCAGCTGGTTGTTCAACACCTTGCTGGGTTTGTTCAATAGAAGTCTGAGGTCGCTTCCAAACTCCATTGACTTTTCGCAGCTGCATTTGGTTCACGATGGATTCACCAAATGTTAGGACGGTCTTCGAGACTTCTTCACCCTTCAGAGATACCTTGAAGTGAGTGAGAATCTTCGTGACGAGCTGTGGATACGGAAGTACCAACTTCCCTTGAGCAGCTTCTAGCATGTGCCTGAGAACAATCCATGCCCAGCTCATCTTGAGCTCTTTGCATAGACCCCACAGTAGCACGATATCCAGCCGTTGCACAACTGCGTGATTTCCGGAACGTGGAACCAGCATCCGGGTGAGGGCGTACATCAGCATCCGTTGCTGAACCTTCATCTGGCCTATAGGGAGTGAAACAGATTCCACGAACCCTTCGACCATAAGATCCTGCACAGCTGCTTGCCTATCCAGATACTCTTCCCATCCGTCATCATCAGCGTCTGCTTCGGTGCTGCCATCCACTGAGTTTCCAAAGTAGGGAAGTCCTGACAGAGTAGAGAACTCTTCGAAAGACATCGAAATCTTCTTCCCTTTGACTGTTGCTTTGAAGCCGGTGTCGGTCATCTTGAAATTTGAGTAGAATATCCGTATAAGATTCGGATATGTATCAAGCGAACAGGATAAGAAGTCTTCTAAACCATGAAACCGGAGATGGTTTTGAAATGAAAAACCATTACTGTCGAAGTAGCTGAAGTCCAAGACGCGAGCTTCGTGTATTTTCCGATTGACAAAAGCTTGCGGAAGTTTGAATTCATCAGCTTGATTAGGTGGAGGAGCAGTTGATTTCTTTGGAGTAGTCTTTTTCTGTGGAGTATTCTTTTTCTTTTTCCTTTGCGATATTTCCTTCATTGCGTCAGCGAGCAATTTTTCAGTCGGAGCTTCCTTTCTCTTTTTGGGTTTACCTTGATCAGGGGCAATACCTTTACCCTTATCTTGAGATGCAATCTTGTGTGTAGGTATTGGTACCCGTTTTGAAAGAGTGGGTGGTGGAGACGGAGTCCTCCCACTAGATGAAGAAGATGAAGGTGAAAGAGAAGGGGTTCGGGGTTGAGTTTGCTTAACACGAGCCATTAAAAAAAGTTGTGACACGATGAAGATTTGAAGGAAAGAAAAGTGTTTGGGAGTTGAAAACAGAGACTTTTTGAGAAATATTGCAGAAAATTGAAGTTGCAATCGATTAGGAAGATTGGAAAAGGATGGAAAATCGATTGTCACTGTTCCTTTTATAGAAAAAAAATCCAGAAATCGATTTCTCCAATCGATTTGATGACCGTTACTGGGGAAGATCAACCAACAGAGCCGTTAGATCCTGCAACGGCTAGTAAAAACTGTAACGGTAACTATGCCAATCGATTACCCAAATTGATTCATGAAGTTACGCAATCGATTACCCAAATCGATTTCGTATCAACTTAACAGTTCTCACATCAGTTTAACTCAGAATACACTTCAACAACTAACTCAGAGTCGATGTCCCCAATCGATTCTTTTTAAAGATATCAACAAGCTCAATCGATTTCCCAAATCGATTTCGAGCAATTTCAGAAGACTTTCATCTCAGTTCAGAAAATACCTGCCTCAGCATCGATTTACCAAATCGATTCTTTTAAAGAAATAAAAACCACATATAAATCAATCGATTTCCCAAATCGATTTCGTGTTCACAGTTTTGAAAAAAAAAAAAAAACATATTATGGGTCACATCGATTAGGGCAATCGATTGTGTAACACATTTTCATGTGTAATCACAGCACAATCGATTTCGCAAATCGATTTGACACATAATTCAGATCTGACTAGGATCAATTATGCCTAATTTCATCCTAATGTGACGGAAACTTTCCTTTGGCAATGCTTTGGTGAAGATGTCTGCTAGCTGTTCAGTTGTGTTGACGTATTCCAACTTGATATTCCCACACTGAAACTGATCTCGAATGAAGTGATGCCGAATCTCGATATGCTTGGTCCTGGAATGCATAACTGGGTTCTTAGTGATACTGATCGCACTTGTGTTGTCGCACAAGATAGGAACAGTTCCTAAGTCCACACCAAAGTCTAACAAATGCTGTTTCATCCACATGATCTGAGCACAGCAACTTCCAGCTGCAATGTACTCAGCTTCTGCTGTTGACAAAGCGATACTGGTTTGCTTCTTGCTGAACCAAGATACAAGTGAATTACCCAGCAAATGACAAGTACCTGAGGTACTCTTCTAAAGACCTATTCTTTCTCTCCACTACACCATTCTGCTGAGGTGTCCTAGGGGCTGAAAACATGTGATGTATGCCATTCTCTTCACAGAAAGTATCAAAAGAATCATTTTGGAATTCACCTCCATGATCACTCTTGATGGATATAATTTTCTGACTTGTTTCATTTTGAACTAATTTCGCGAACTTTTTAAAGACAGAAAAAGTGTCACTTTTATGAGTCAGAAAATATGTCCATGTGAACCGAGAATAATCATCGATCAACACAAATCCATACAAGTTACCACCAAAACTTCTAATCTGAGATGGTCCAAACAAATCCATGTGGATAAGTTGTAAAACCCTATTGGTTTTGACCATATCTATAGGGGGAAAAGAAGACTTAACAAGCTTGCTTTGCTCACAGGAGTCACACAGCCTATCTTTAGAAAACTTTCTATTGGGAAGGCCTATGACTAACTGCTTGCTAACAAGTCTATTCAAATGATCAATATGAATGTGTGCAATGCGTTTATGCCATAACCATGTTTCATCAGCATTTGATAATAAGCAACAAGCAGAATTAACAGGCATATCAGTTAAATCCAACATGTAGATATTATTAACTCTATTACCTACTAATTTCATGCTTTTATCATGCTTGTTTTCAATTGTGCAAGAGAGTGGTGAAAAGCTTACTTGAAAACCATTGTCACACAGCTGACTTATACTTAGAAAGTTATGTTTCAGCCCTTCCACATATAAGACATTTTTAATTATGGCAGTTGATCTGCTGCCAATGTTACCTTCACCACATATCTTGCCCTTGTTGTTATCGCCGTACTTTACGAAACCACCTTCTTTCAGATTAAGGGACACAAACATTGATTTGTCCCCTGTCATATGCTTTGAGCATCCACTATCAAGATACCATTGGTGTTTTGTGGATCTCAAGCATACCTGCAATAGGATTAGAATTTGGATTTAGGTCCCCAATACAAATTGGGTCCTGGGGGGTTAATTTCAACATCTTGTGTCTTAATTTTCCAAATCTGTTTACATCCTCTATTGGCAAGTCTTTTAAATTTGCAATTGTAGACAAAATGTCCTTTTCTACAACAGAAATGACAAGTGACAGCAGAGGATGCAAACTGTTTCGGTTTGACAAAGACATTATGCAAATGACTAGACTTAGCATATTTTTGGTGATGTTTAACATTTTCATAACCTATGCCATGTTTAGTCATATTTCGATTTGCATGCTTTTTGCTATTAAAACCAAGTCCAGATTTTATATTGACACTTCTCTGGTTGCTAAGAATATCATTCAGTTTATCCTTGCTACTAGAGAGTTTCAATAAATCAGACTTCAATAATGCAACAGAATTCTCAAGATCAATGCATTTGGCAGATTTATCATGTGAGTCCTTTTTCAGTTGTTCACATAAGTCCTCAATCTTTTTATAATCATTTTTCATTTGATCATGCAATTTACATTGTTGTTCAAGCATTTTCTTAGTGTTAACTAACTGCTTAACAAATTTAACATATTCAGCATGCAGTTCGTTAAATGCATCTTGCAGTTCCTCAAAAGAAGGATTATATTGAGAGCTTACCTCACTTTCTGATTCAGAATCCGTTTTAGCCATAAGACACAGATTTGCTTCTTCCGTTTCAGAAGATGTGGATGAATCTTCGTTGTCATTCCACGCAATGTATGCTTTTCTGTTTTTCTGAGCTGGTTCCTTGCCTTTAGTTTTGGAATTTCTGTTCTTGTTCTGCAGCTTGTAACAATCAGCTTTTATATGACCAGGTTTGCCACATTCGTAGCATGTAACTGTTTTACTGTCATTGTTTTTCGAGCTGGATTGCTTTCTGAATTTACTATCTTTCTTTTTCAGAAATTTCTTAAATCTTTTGACAAGTAGTCCCAGTTCAGGTTCTTCATCATCCTCACTACTTGATTCATCTGAGCTGGTCTCATGTTCAGATTTGGACTGTTGTGTTTGGGCTTTCAACGACAATCCTTTACGTTTCCTGTCAATTTGCTCAGCTTCATTGAGTCGATGTAGTTCCATCTCATGCTCTCTCAGTTTTTCGCGAGTCTTGTTTTTCTTGAATCTTGAAACTGAACATTCTAATCGATTTACTCAATCGATTATTTTAAGTAGTTCTTCAGACTTTGATGACATTATATAATTAAATCGATTTGCAGAATCGACTTGATGTGTTTTGTTCAAACAACGAGATCAAAACCATCGATGTGCTTAATCGATTTAACCATTCAGTCATCTCTGTTTCTAAAACTTTTTGTGTCAATCGATTGTGCCAATCGATTGTGGACTTTAAGTCTGAAGCACTTTTCATCAGTTGGTTTATTCAATCGATTTACCAAGTCGATTGATACCAACATTTATAACACAGATGTATATAAGCCGATTGTGGTAATCGATTGTGTATGTTCCAGACCTAAGTTATTTTGAAATTTGTTTTAGTGAATCGATTGGCCTAATCGATTTAGTAAACAGGTTTGGCTCTGGGACATTAACAATCGATTGTGTCAATCGATGTAGACAAAACAAAATTAAAGATGTGATTCGTTCAATCGATTTGCCAAATCGATTGCCTGCAAAACGTGCTACTGACTTGCACATTTTAATTTCAGTAAGTATGTTAATCAATTTGTCTAATCGATGTAAACAATCAGTTCAGTCTTGGTGATTTACTCAATCGATTTGCCTAATCGATTTGTGGCAAACTAGCTCTCTGACTTGCACAATTTATTTTCTAATAGGTGTACCAATCGATTTGGAGAATCGATTGATAGCCCGTTTGATTTCTTCAAGGATGTACAAATCGATTGTGCTAATCGATTGGGTAACACCAAACTTTATAAAACTATTCAACCCTGTTATAGAATCGATTGTACTAATCGATGTGCTCATGGATCATCAAGATTTTGTTGATTCCTTGAGTTCCAAGCAATTGTCTCGAGTATGTAGGATTGAATTTGTTGTTCCTGAAATTTTTCTCAGTTGACAATGTTAGATGTATTTCAAATTGGATGCTTGTCAATAACATCAAAAACGAACATATGTCTAACAATCTCCCCCTTTTTGATTTAAGTGACAAACATGCAATTTTAACTTGAGAAAAAAAAGGAATTATGAGTAACAGTTTTTGTAGAGCTCCCCCTAAGTTCAATATTCATAGAGAGTAAAGATAAGGATTAGGAGCAATGAAACTGATAAAGTAAAGCAGTAAAGAAATTACAGTTAGCACAAGTTATAATTTCTCTCCCCCTTTTGTCAGTTAAGGCAAAAAGTGGTGAAAGAGAAATGTTTGCTCCCCCTGAGGTTGTAGCAAACCTGAATACTGCTCTACAAAGAATCTAGAAAAGATTAGTAGTAACAAGCAGTAATGCCAGTAATATTTTAACTTAGTTGAAAACAATTTTAGAATAGTGGACAAAACAGATTATGGCGCGCACTAGACAATATGAAAATGAAATGCAGCATTTGAAATGATTAACAATCTCAAGGTTCATAAATCAAAAAGAATTACATTCATCATGATCATTACAAAACGAAAGCAAAAAGAAACAAAGACAAACAAAACTAAGAAGCCTAAGGTCCTAAACGCCTAGAGATGCTGGTCCTCATTATTAGCAGGGGATGAGGCTGAGACCGCTGTATTAACCTCAGCAGGTGTCTCCTCACCATGAGTTGCAGCAACCTCTACTGTTGTTGGAGCAGGTTCTTCAGCCGCCTGTCTTCCTATTTCAACAACATCGCTGAAGGACAACTTAATGCCCAGATGTTCCTGAATAGCTGCCACGTCTTGCGCCATCTGATTTTGGTCTGCTTGAATCTTCTGAATAGCAGCTTCAATCCTTTCATCAGATGCCTCCATCTTAGCGTTGTGAACTGCTTGTGCTGCCATAAATTCAAGCAGTTTGGTGAGCACTTCCGATTCTGCTGAAACATTCTCCGCAGCTGGTTGTTCAACACCTTGCTGGGTTTGTTCAATAGAAGTCTGAGGTCGCTTCCAAACTCCATTGACTTTTCGCAGCTGCATTTGGTTCACGATGGATTCACCAAATGTTAGGACGGTCTTCGAGACTTCTTCACCCTTCAGAGATACCTTGAAGTGAGTGAGAATCTTCGTGACGAGCTGTGGATACGGAAGTACCAACTTCCCTTGAGCAGCTTCTAGCATGTGCCTGAGAATAATCCATGCCCAGCTCATCTTGAGCTCTTTGCATAGACCCCACAGTAGCACGATATCCAGCCGTTGCACAACTGCGTGATTTCCGGAACGTGGAACCAGCATCCGGGTGAGGGCGTACATCAACATCCGTTGCTGAACCTTCATCTGGCCTATAGGGAGTGAAACAGATTCCACGAACCCTTCGACCATAAGATCCTGCACAGCTGCTTGCCTATCCAGATACTCTTCCCATCCGTCGTCATCAGCGTCTGCTTCGGTGCTGCCATCCACTGAGTTTCCAAAGTAGGGAAGTCCTGACAGAGTAGAGAACTCTTCGAAAGACATCGAAATCTTCTTCCCTTTGACTGTTGCTTTGAAGCCGGTGTCGGTCATCTTGAAATTTGAGTAGAATATCCGTATAAGATTCAGATATGTATCAAGCGAACAGGATAAGAAGTCTTCTAAACCATGAAACCGGAGATGGTTTTGAAATGAAAAACCATTACTATCGAAGTAGCTGAAGTCCAAGACGCGAGCTTCGTGTATTTTTCGATTTACAAAAGCTTGCGGAAGTTTGAATTCATCAGCTTGATTAGGTGGAGGAGCAGTTGATTTCTTTGGAGTAGTCTTTTTCTTTTTCCTTTGCGATATTTCCTTCATTGCGTCAGCGAGCAATTTTTCAGTCGGAGCTTCCTTTCTCTTTTTGGGTTTACCTTGATCAGGGGCAATACCTTTACCCTTATCTTGAGATGCAATCTTGTGTGTAGGTATTGGTACCCGTTTTGGAAGAGTGGGTGGTGGAGACGGAGTCCTCCCACTAGATGAAGAAGATGAAGGTGAAAGAGAAGGGGTTCGGGGTTGAGTTTGCTTAACACGAGCCATTAAAAAAAAATTGTGACACAATGAAGATTTGAAGGAAAGAAAAGTGTTTGGGAGTTGAAAACAGAGACTTTTTGAGAAATATTGCAGAAAATAGAAGTTGCAATCGATTAGGAAGATTGGAAAAGGATGGAAAATCGATTGTCACTGTTTCTTTTATAGAAAAAAAAAAACCAGAAATCGATTTCTCCAATCGATTTGATGACCGTTACTGGGGAAGATCAACCAACAGAGCCGTTAGATCCTGCAACGGCTAGTAAAAACTGTAACGGTAACTATGCCAATCGATTACCCAAATCGATTCATGAAGTTACGCAATCGATTACCCAAATCGATTTCGTATCAACTTAACAGTTCTCACATCAGTTTAACTCAGAATACACTTCAACAACTAACACAGAGTCGATGTCCCCAATCGATTCTTTTTAAAGAAATCAACAAGCTCAATCGATTTCCCAAATCGATTTCGAGCAATTTCAGAAGACTTTCATCTCAGTTCAGAAAAAATACCTGCTTCAGCATCGATTTACCAAATCGATTCTTTTAAAGAAATAAAAACCACATATAAATCAATCGATTTCCCAAATCGATTTCGTGTTCACAGTTTTAAAAAAAACATATTATGGGTCACATCGATTAGGGCAATCGATTGTGTAACACATTTTCATGTGTAATCACAGCACAATCGATTTCGCAAATCGATTTGACACATAATTCAGATCTGACTAGGATCAATTATGCCTAATTTCATCCTAATGTGACGAAAACTTTCCTTTGGCAATGCTTTGGTGAAGATGTCTGCTAGCTGTTCAGTTGTGTTGACGTATTCCAACTTGATATTCCCACACTGAAACTGATCTCGAATGAAGTGATGCCGAATCTCGATATGCTTGGTCCTGGAATGCATAACTGGGTTCTTAGTGATACTGATCGCACTTGTGTTGTCGCACAAGATAGGAACAGTTCCTAAGTCCACACCAAAGTCTAACAAATGCTGTTTCATCCACATGATCTGAGCACAGCAACTTCCAGCTGCAATGTACTCAGCTTCTGCTGTTGACAAAGCGATACTGGTTTGCTTCTTGCTGAACCAAGATACAAGTGAATTACCCAGCAAATGACAAGTACCAGAGGTACTCTTCCTATCCAGTTTGCACCCAGCAAAATCTGAATCTGAATACCCAACCAAAGAACAAGTTGATCCCTTAGGATACCATAAACCAAGGTTCCTAGTTCCAACTAAATATCTGAAAATCCTCTTAACTGCACTAAGGTGAGACTCTTTAGGATTTGATTGATACCTCGCACACAAACAAACACTAAACATGATGTTAGGCCTGCTTGCTGTGAGATAGAGCAATGATCCTATCATGCCTCTATACCTTGTAACATCCACTGGTTTACCCAACTCATCTCTATCTAAAAGGTTTCCTTGGCTCATAGGAGTATCAATGGGCTTGAAGCTATCAAATGAAAATTTCTTTATCAAGTCATTACAATATTTTGTTTGACTAATGAAGATACCTTGCTTACTTTGGTTAATTTGAAATCACAAAAAGTATGACAGTTCACCCATCATTGACATTTCAAATTGACCTTTCATTAGATTTTCAAAATTTTTGCATAGCTTATCATTTGTAGATCCAAATATTATGTCATCAACATAAACTTGGACCAGCAAGATATCTTTATCAGTAGTTTGTATGAAAAGGGTTTTATCCACATTTCCTCTTAAGAAATTTTGTGAAATGAGAAAGTTGCTAAGTTTCTCATACCAAGCTCTAGGGGCTTGTTTCAATCCATAGAGAGCTTTTGTTAGCTTGTAGACATGATTTGGAAATTCTGTATTTTCAAAACCAGGTGTTTGGCTAACAAAAACTTCCTCTTGGATCTCGCCATTGAGAAAGGCACTTTTCACATCCATTTGATAAAGCTTAAAGTCCATTATACAAGCATAAGCAAGGAGGATTCTAATGGCTTCTAGTCTTGCTATAGGGGCATAGGTTTCATCAAAATCTACTCCCTACTCTTGGTTGTAACCCTTGGCCACTAACCTAGCTTTATTTCTAGTTATAACACCATTCTCATCTAGCTTGTTCCTAAACACCCACCTAGTTCCTATGATATGCTGGTTTTCTGGTTTAGGTACTAGCTGCCACACTTTGTTCCTCTCAAACTGGTTTAACTCCTCTTGCATGGCTATTATCCAGTCAGGGTCCAAAAGTGCTTCTTTAATGTTTTTGGGTTCTACTTGGGAAACAAAAGCTGTAAGGTTGCAAAATTCTCTAAGGGATTTTCTGGTTGAGACACCTTTTGAAATCTCTCCAATAATATTGTCTATGGGATGGTTCTTGGTAAACTTCCACTCTTTGGGTAGATCATCTTCCCTAATTGGTTCTACGCAGTCAGGATTGGTTGGAGGTTCAGGTTCACTGGTTTCTACAGGTTCAGAATCAACAATATCGTCCAATGAGTTACCAACTATAGTAAGAGTGCTGTTCAAGTTTTCATCAAATTTGACATGGACAGACTCCTCTATAGTTTTGGTTCTTTTATTGTAGATTCTATAGGCCTTACTAACCTGGGAATACCCCAAAAAGATGCCCTCGTCTGCTTTAGGATCAAATTTACCTAGATGTCCCTTGCCATTGTTTAACACAAAGCACTTACACCCAAAAATCCTAAAGTAGGAGATGTTAGGCTTTCTCCCTTTGTATAACTCATAAGGAGTTTTCTTGAGAAAGGGTCTAATCAACACTCTATTGATAACATGTGTGGCAGTGTTAATCGCATCAGCCCAGAAATACTTGGGAGTATTTGAGTCTTTCAGTATGGTCCTAGCCAACTCTTCTAAAGACCTATTCTTTCTCTCCACTACACCATTCTGCTGAGGTGTCCTAGGGGCTGAAAACATGTGATGTATGCCATTCTCTTCACAGAAAGTATCAAAAGAATCATTTTGGAATTCACCTCCATGATCACTCTTGATGGATATAATTTTCTGACTTGTTTCATTTTGAACTAATTTCGCGAACTTTTTAAAGACAGAAAAAGTGTCACTTTTATGAGTCAGAAAATATGTCCATGTGAACCGAGAATAATCATCGATCAACACAAAACCATACAAGTTACCACCAAAACTTCTAATCTGAGATGGTCCAAACAAATCCATGTGGATAAGTTGTAAAACCCTATTGGTTTTGACCATATCTATAGGGGGAAAAGAAGACTTAACAAGCTTGCTTTGCTCACAGGAGTCACACAGCCTATCTTTAGAAAACTTTCTATTGGGAAGGCCTATGACTAACTGCTTGCTAACAAGTCTATTCAGATGATCAATATGAATGTGTGCAATGCGTTTATGCCATAACCATGTTTCATCAGCATTTGATAATAAGCAACAGGCAGAATTAACAGGCATATCAGTTAAATCTAACATGTATATATTATTAACTCTATTACCTACTAATTTCATGCTTTTGTCATGCTTGTTTTCAAATGTGCAAGAGAGTGGTGAAAAGCTTACTTGAAAGCCATTGTCACACAGCTGACTTATACTTAGAAGGTTATGTTTCAGCCCTTCCACATATAAGACATTTTTAATTATGGCAGTTGATTTGCTGCCAATGTTACCTTCACCGCATATCTTGCCCTTGTTGTTATCGCCGTACTTTACGAAACCACCTTCTTTCAGATTAAGGGACACAAACATTGATTTGTCCCCTGTCATATGCTTTGAGCATCCACTATCAAGATACCATTGGTGTTTTGTGGATCTCAAGCATACCTGCAATAGGATTAGAATTTGCATTTAGGTCCCCAATACAAATTGGGTCCTGGGGGGTTAATTTTAACATCTTGTGTCTTCATTTTCCAAATCTGTTTACATCCTCTATTGGCAAGTCTTTTAAATTTGCAATTGTAAACAAAATGTCCTTTTCTACAACAGAAATGACAAGTGACAGCAGAGGATGCAAATTGTTTCGGTTTGACAAAGACATTATGCAAATGACTAGACTTAGCATATTTTTGGTTATGTTTAACATTTTCATAACCTATGCCATGTTTAGTCATATTCCGATTTGCATGCTTTTTGCTATTAAAACCAAGTCCAGATTTTATATTGACACTTCTCTGGTTGCTAAGAATATCATTTAGTTTATCCTTGCTACTAGAGAGTTTCAATAAATCAGACTTCAATAATGCAACAGAATTCTCAAGATCAATGCATTTGGCAGATTTATCATGTGAGTCCTTTTTCAGTTGTTCACATAAGTCCTCAATCTTTTTATAATCATTTTTCATTTGATCATGCAATTTACATTGTTGTTCAAGCATTTTCTTAGTGTTTACTAATTGCTTAACAGATTTAACATATTCAGCATGTAGTTCGTTAAATGCATCTTGCAGTTCATCAAAAGAAGGATTAT
>JBBPBR010001074.1:0-47479 GCA_037974775.1 Cicer pinnatifidum
CTTTTAGGTCATTTTCGTCCTCCCTAGGCTTATTCTTGTCCAATTAGGGTTTTTAACCAATCTTTTGCATCCAATAAGTTGAGTTGTATCATTGGATTAACATTTAGGTCATTTTCGTCCTCCCTAGGCTTATTCTTGTCCAATTAGGAGTTTTAACCAATCTTGTGCATCCAATAAGTTTGTTTGTGTCATTGAATTAATATTTAGGTCATTTTCGTCCTCCCTAGGCATATTCTTGTCCAATTACGGTTTGTAACCAATCTTGTGCATCAAATAAGTTCATTTGTGTCATTGGATTATCTTTTAGGTCATTTTCGTCCTCCCTAGGCTTATTCTTGTCCAATTAGGAGTTTTAACCAATCTTGTGCATCCAATAAGTTTGTTTGTGTTGGTACCAGTAACCTCTGTTAAATGAAAATTATGCGGAAGATTACCTATTTTTTGAGATATGCGCAGCAGTTTAACAAATCGTACATTTATTAAACATAGCATCAAATAAGGTCCCAAAACTACAATACAAATGAATGCACAAAGTATATGGATCAAAGAATATATTGAGAGATGCACCAGTTACGTTTATTGTTCAAGATATTGATTCACTTACAATCATGCTGGAAACAGTCTTTCATGTAATATCAAAATATGCAGAAAGATATTCAAGTACTCAATCAATATCAAACAAATACACACTGCAGAAATTAAACAGAGATAAGGGTAAGAAAGATTGTACGCAGTGATTTATACTGGTTCAGCCGTTGTTGAACGACCTACGTCCAGTCCCAAGATCAAATCCAATCTTGGCCTTTCCAATAGAATATCTCAGAATCCGTTTACAGATGTTCTAGCTCCTCGCCTATCAATCTAAAACGATTCTTTCTATTCTATTCTTATCTCCCTGAATCCCAGAGTTTATCTCCCATAAACTCTTCCAAGATTACAATCAAGTTTCTTCTTGATGAGACCTCTCAATCACAGAAGATAACTACCAGTTAAGACTGGATTTCTCAATGTTATTTGTTTTAAGAATTTGTTTACAGATGTATCTAATCAGAAATTACACAGAGATTTCTTCAGCAGTCTTCTTCTCTAAAGTTGTTTCTCCAGCAATCTTTCTCAGTTCTTGTGGATCATGAAAGATGAATCTTCATGACTGAAAAAGTAATGTTCAAAGTTATTTCACAGTGAGAAACAAAGATATCAGAAAGTTATGTGTACGTTGTTGTATATTCGAAGAAGAGACTGAAAAACAGTTTATATAGTTTCAGGAAAAACAACATATGCATCGATTTATCCAATCAATTCATTAAAGTCATAATGCTGGTTAATCGATTTCCTCAATCGATTTCGCGAGTCTTGTTTTTCTTGAATCTTGAAACTGTACATTCTAATCGATTTACTCAATCGATTATTTTAAGTAGTTCTTCAAACTTTGATGACAGTATATAATTAAATCGATTTGCAGAATCGACTTGATGTGTTTTGTTCAAACAACGAGATCAAAACCATCGATGTGCTTAATCGATTTTACCATTCAGTCATCTCTGTTTATAAAACTTTTATGTCAATCGATTGTGCCAATCGATTGTGGATCTTAAGTCTGAAGTACTTTTCATCAGTTGGGTTATTCAATCGATTTACCAAGTCGATTGATACCAACTTTTATTACACAGATGTATATAAACAGATTGTAGTAATCGATTGTGTATGTTCCAGACCTAAGTTATTTTGAAACTTGTTTTAGTGAATCGATTGGCCTAATCGATTTAGTAAACAGGTTTGGCTCTGGGACATTAGCAATCGATTGTTTCAATCGATGTAGACAAAAACAAAATTAAAGATGTGAAATCGATTTGCCAAATCGATTGCCTGCAAAACGTGCTACTGACTTGCACATTTTAATTTCAGTAAGAATGTCAATCGATTTGTCTAATCGATTTAAACAATCAGTTTAGTCTTAGTGATTCACTCAATCGATGTGCCTAATCGATTTGTGGCAAACTGGCTCTCTGACTTGTACAATTTATTTTCCAATATGTGTACCAATCGATTTGGAGAATCGATTGATAGCCCGTTTGATTTCTTCAAGGATGTACAAATCGATTGTGCTAATCGATTGGGTAACACCAAACTTTGTAAACTTATTCAACCCTGTTATAGAATCGATTGTACTAATCGATGTGCTCATGGATCATCAAGATTTTGTTGATTCCTTGAGTTCCAAGCAATTGTCTCGAGTATGAAGGATTGAATTTGTTGTTCCTGAAATTTTTCTCAGTTGACAATGTTAGATGTATTTCAAATTGGATGCTTGTCAATAACATCAAAAACGAACATATGTCTAACATGTTTGTTTCATTGAATTAATATTTAGGTCATTTTCGTCCTCCCTAGGCATATTCTTGTCCAATTAGGGTTTTTAACCAATCTTGTGCATCCAATAGGTGTGTTTGTGTCATTGGATGATCAATTAGGTCATTTTCGTCCTCCCTAGGCTTATTCTTGTCCAATTAGGGTTTTTAACCAATCTTGTGCATCCAATAAGTAGAGTTGTTTCATTGGATTAACATTTAGGTCATTTTCGTCCCCCCTAGAATTATTCTTGTCCAATTAGGGTTTTTAACCAATCTTGTGCATCCAATAAGTTCATTTGTGTCATTGGATTAACATTTAGGTCATTTTCGTCCTCCCTAGGCATATTCTTGTCCAATTAGGGTTTTTAACCAATCTTGTGCATCCAATAGGTGTGCTTGTGTCATTGGATGATCAATTAGGTCATTTTGGTCCTCTCTAGGCTTATTCTTGTCCAATTAGGGTTTTTAACCAATCTTGTGCATCCAATAGGTGTGTTTGTGTCATTGGATGATCAATTAGGTCATTTTCGTCCTCCCTAGGCTTATTCTTGTCCAATTAGGGTTTTTAACCAATCTTGTGCATCCAATAACTTTGTTTGTGTCATTGAATTAATATTTAGGTCATTTTCGTCCTCCTTAGGCATATTCTTTTCCAATTAAGGTTTTTAACCAATCTTGTGCATCCAATAGGTGTGTTTGTGTCATTGGATGATCAATTAGGTCATTTTCGTCCTCCCTAGGCTTATTCTTGTCCAATTAGGGTTTTTAACCAATCTTGTGCATCCAATAGGTGTGTTTGTGTCATTGGATGATCAATTAGGTCATTTTCGTCCTCTCAAGGCTTATTCTTGTCCAATTAGGGTTTTTAACCAATCTTGTGCATCCAATAAGTTCATTTGTGTCATTGGATTAACATTTAGGTCATTTTCGTCCTCCCTAGGCATATTCTTGTCCAATTAGGGTTTTTAACCAATCTTGTGCATCCAATAGGTGTGTTTGTGTCATTGGACGAACATTTAGGTCATTTTCGTCCTCCCTAGGCTTATTCTTGTCCAATTAGGGTTTTTAACCAATCTTGTGCATCCAATAAGTTCATTTGTGTCATTGGATGAACATTTATGTCATTTTTGTCCTCCCTAGGCTTATTCTTGTCCAATTAGGGTTTTTAACCAATCTTGTGCATCCAATAAGTTCATTTGTGTCATTGGATGAACATTTAGGTCATTTTCGTCCTCCCTAGGCTTATTCTTGTCCAATTAGGGTTTTTAACCAACCTTGTGCGTCCAATAAGTTCATTTGTGTCTTTGGTGGAACATTTAGGTCATTTACGTCCTCCCTAGTCTTATTCTTGTCCAATTAGGGTTTTTATGCAATCTTGTGCATCCAATAGGTGTGTTTGTGTCATTGGACGAACATTTAGGTCATTTTCGTCCTCCCTAGGCTTATTCTTGTCCAATTAGGGTTTTTAACCAATCTTGTGCATCCAATAAGTTCATTTGTGTCATTGGATGAACATTTAGGTCATTTTCGTCCTCCCTAGGCTTATTGTTGTCCAATTACGGTTTTTAACCAATCTTGTGCATCCAATAAGTTCATTTGTGTCATTGGTGTTGGTACCAGTAACCTCTGTTAAATGAAAATTATGCGGAAGATTACCTATTTTTAGAGATATGCGCAGCAGTTTAACAAATCGTACATTTATTAAACATAACATCAAATAAGGTCCCAAAACTACAAAACAAATGAATGCACAAAGTATATGGATCAAAGAATATATTGAGAGATGCACCAGTTACGTTTATTATTCAAGATATTGATTCACTTACAATCATGCTGGAAACAGTCTTTCATGTAATATCAAAATATGCAGAAAGATATTCAAGTACTCAATCAATATCAAACAAATACACAATGCAGAAATTAAAAAGAGATAAGGGTAAGAAAGATTGTACGCAGTGATTTATACTGGTTCAGCCGTTGTTGAACGACCTACGTCCAGTCCCAAGATCAAATCCAATCTTGGCCTTTCCAATAGAATATCTCAGAATCCGTTTACAGATGTTCTAGCTCCTCGCCTATCAATCTAAAACGATTCTTTCTATTCTATTCTTATCTCCCTGAATCCCAGAGTTTATCTCCCATAAACTCTTCCAAGATTACAGTCAAGTTTCTTCTTGATGAGACCTCTCAATCACAGAAGATAACTACCAGTTAAGACTGGATTTCTCAATGTTATTTGTTTTAAGAATTTGTTTACAGATGTATCTAATCAGAAATTACACAGAAATTTCTTCAACAGTTTTCTTCTCTAAAGTTGTTTCTCCAGCAATCTTTCTCAGTTCTTGTGGATCATGAAAGATGAATCTTCATAACTGAAAAAGTAATGTTCAAAGTTATTTCACAGTGAGAAACAAAGATGTCAGAAAGTTATGTGTATGTTGTCGTGTATATTGAGAAGATACTGAAAAACAGTTTATATAGTTTCAGGAAAAACAACATATGAATCGATTTATCCAATCGATTCATTAAACTCATAATGCTGGTTAATCGATTTCTTCAATCGATTTCGCGAGTCTTGTTTTTCTTGAATCTTGAAACTGTACATACTAATCGATTTGCTCAATCGATTATTTTAAGTAGTTCTTCAAACTTTGATGACAGTATATGATTAAATCGATTTGCAGAATCGACTTGATGTGTTTTGTTCAAACAACGAGATCAAAACCATCGATGTGCTTAATCGATTTAACCATTCAGTCATCTCTGTTTATAAAACTTTTATGTCAATCGATTGTGCCAATCGATTGTGGATCTTAAGTCTGAAGTACTTTTCATCAGTTGGGTTATTCAATCGATTTACCAAGTCGATTGATACCAACTTTTATTACACAGATGTATATAAACAGATTGTAGTAATCGATTGTGTATGTTCCAGACCTGAGTTATTTTGAAACTTGTTTTAGTGAATCGATTGGCCTAATCGATTTAGTAAACAGGTTTGGCTCTGGGACATTACCAATCGATTGTTTCAATCGATGTAGACAAAAACACAATTAAAGAAGTGATTATTTCAATCGATTTGCCAAATCGATTGCCTGCAAAACGTGCTACTGACTTGCACATTTTAATTTCAGTAAGCATGGAAATCGATTTGTCCAATCGATTTAAACAATCAGTTTAGTCTTGGTGATTCACTCAATCGATGTGCCTAATCGATTTGTGGCAAACTGGCTCTCTGACTTGTACAATTTATTTTCCAATATGTGTACCAATCGATTTGGAGAATCGATTGATAGCCCGTTTGATTTCTTCAAGGATGTACAAATCGATTGTGCTAATCGATTGGGTAACACCAAACTTTGTAAACTTATTCAACCCTGTTATAGAATCGATTGTACTAATCGATGTGCTCATGGATCTTCAAGATTTTGTTGATTCCTTGAGTTCCAAGCAATTGTCTCGAGTATGTAGGATTGAATTTGTTGTTCCTGAAATTTTTCTCAGTTGACAATGTTAGATGTATTTCAAATTGGATGCTTGTCAATAACATCAAAAACGAACATATGTCTAACAATCTCCCCCTTTTTGATTTAAGTGACAAACATGCAATTTTAACTTGAGAAAAAAAAGGAATTATGAGTAACAGTTTTAGTAGAGCTCCCCCTAAGTTCAATATTCATAGAGAGTAAAGATAAGGATTAGGAGCAATGAAACTGATAAAGTAAAGCAGTAAAGAAATTACAGTTAGCACAAGTTATAATTTCTCTCCCCCTTTTGTCAGTTAAGGCAAAAAGTGGTGAAAGAGAAATGTTTGCTCCCCCTGAGGTTGTAGCAAACCTGAATACTGCTCTACAAAGAATCTAGAAAAGATTAGTAATGACAAGCAGTAATGCCAGTAATATTTTAACTTAGTTGAAAACAATTTTGGAATAGTGGACAAAACAGATTATGGCGCGCACTAGACAATATGAAAATGAAATGCAGCATTTGAAATGATTAACAATCTCAAGGTTCATAAATCAAAAAGAATTACATTCATCATGATCATTACAAAACGAAAGCAAAAAGAAACAAAGACAAACAAAACTAAGAAGCCTAAGGTCCTAAACGCCTAGAGATGCTGGTCCTCATTATTAGCAGGGGATGAGGCTGAGACCGCTGTATTAACCTCAGCAGGTGTCTCCTCACCATGAGTTGCAGCAACCTCTACTGTTGTTGGAGCAGGTTCTTCAGCCGCCTGTCTTCCTATTTCAACAACATCGCTGAAGATCAACTTAATGCCCAGATGTTCCTGAATAGCTGCCACGTCTTGCGCCATCTGATTTTGGTCTGCTTGAATCTTCTGAATAGCAGCTTCAATCCTTTCATGAGATGCCTCCATCTTAGCGTTGTGAACTGCTTGTGCTGCCATAAATTCAAGCAGTTTGGTGAGCACTTCCGATTCTGCTGAAACATTCTCCGCAGCTGGTTGTTCAACACCTTGCTGGGTTTGTTCAGTAGAAGTCTGAGGTCGCTTCCAAACTTCATTGACTTTTCGCAGCTGCATTTGGTTCACGATGGATTCACCAAATGTTAGGACGGTCTTCGAGACTTCTTCACCCTTCAGAGATACCTTGAAGTGAGTGAGAATCTTCGTGACGAGCTGTGGATACGGAAGTACCAACTTCCCTTGAGCAGCTTCTAGCATGTGCCTGAGAACAATCCATGCCCAGCTCATCTTGAGCTCTTTGCATAGACCCCACAGTAGCACGATATCCAGCCGTTGCACAACTGCGTGATTTCCGGAACGTGGAACCAGCATCCGGGTGAGGGCGTACATCAGCATCCGTTGCTGAACCTTCATCTGGCCTATAGGGAGTGAAACAGATTCCACGAACCCTTCGACCATAAGATCCTGCACAGCTGCTTGCCTATCCAGATACTCTTCCCATCCGTCGTCATCAGCGTCTGCTTCGGTGCTGCCATCCACTGAGTTTCCAAAGTAGGGAAGTCCTGACAGAGTAGAGAACTCTTCGAAAGACATCGAAATCTTCATCCCTTTGACTGTTGCTTTGAAGCCGGTGTCGGTCATCTTGAAATTTGAGTAGAATATCCGTATAAGATTCGGATATGTATCAAGCGAACAGGATAAGAAGTCTTCTAAACCATGAAACCGGAGATGGTTTTGAAATGAAAAACCATTACTGTCGAAGTAGCTGAAGTCCAAGACGCGAGCTTCGTGTATTTTTCGATTTACAAAAGCTTGCGGAAGTTTGAATTCATCAGCTTGATTAGGTGGAGGAGCAGTTGATTTCTTTGGAGTAGTCTTTTTCTTTTTCCTTTGCGATATTTCCTTCATTGCGTCAGCGAGCAATTTTTCAGTCGGAGCTTCCTTTCTCTTTTTGGGTTTACCTTGATCAGGGGCAATACCTTTACCCTTATCTTGAGATGCAATCTTGTGTGTAGGTATTGGTACCCGTTTTGGAAGAGTGGGTGGTGGAGACGGAGTCCTCCCACTAGATGAAGAAGATGAAGGTGAAAGAGAAGGGGTTCGGGGTTGAGTTTGCTTAACACGAGCCATTAAAAAAAGTTGTGACACGATGAAGATTTGAAGGAAAGAAAAGTGTTTGGGAGTTGAAAACAGAGACTTTTTGAGAAATATTGCAGAAAATTGAAGTTGCAATCGATTAGGAAGATTGGAAAAGGATGGAAAATCGATTGTCACTGTTCCTTTTATAGAAAAAAAATCCAGAAATCGATTTCTCCAATCGATTTGATGACCGTTACTGGGGAAGATCAACCAACAGAGCCGTTAGATCCTGCAACGGCTAGTAAAAACTGCAACGGTAACTATGCCAATCGATTACCCAAACCGATTCATGAAGTTACGCAATCGATTACCCAAATCGATTTCGTATCAACTTAACAGTTCTCACATCAGTTTAACTCAGAAACCACTTCAACAACTTAACTCAGAATCGATGTCTCCAATCGATTCTTTTAAAGAAATCAACAGACTCAATCGATTTCCCAAATCGATTTCGAGCAATTTCAGAAGACTTATATCTCAGTTCAGAAAATTTCTGCCTCAGCATCGATTTACCAAATCGATTCTTTTAAAGAAATAACAACCACATAAAAATCAATCGATTTCCCAAATCGATTTCGTGTTCACAGTTTTGATAAAAAAAAGCATATTATGGGTCACATCGATTTGGTCAATCGATTGTGTAACACATTTTCATGTGTAATCACAGGACAATCGATTTTGCAAATCGATTTGACACATAATTCAGATCTGACTAGGATCAATTATGCCTAATTTCATCCTAATGTGACGGAAGCTTTCCTTTGGCAATGCTTTGGTGAAGATGTCTGCTAGCTGTTCAGTTGTGTTGACGTATTCCAACTTAATATTCCCACACTGAAACTGATCTCGAATGAAGTGATGCCGAATCTCGATATGCTTGGTCCTGGAATGCATAACTGGGTTCTTAGTGATACTGATCGCACTTGTGTTGTCACACAAGATAGGAACAGTTCCTAAGTCCACACCAAAGTCTAACAAATGCTGTTTCATCTTGAACTAATTTCGCGAACTTTTTAAAGACAGAAAAAGCGTCACTTTTATGAGTCAGAAAATATGTCCATGTGAACCGAGAATAATCATCGATCAACACAAAACCATACAAGTTACCACCAAAACTTCTAATCTGAGATGGTCCAAACAAATCCATGTGGATAAGTTGTAAAACCCTATTGGTTTTGACCATATCTATAGGGGGAAAAGAAGACTTAACAAGCTTGCTTTGCTCACAGGAGTCACACAGCCTATCTTTAGAAAACTTTCTATTGGGAAGGCCTATGACTAACTGCTTGCTAACAAGTCTATTCAGATGATCAATATGAATGTGTGCAATGCGTTTATGCCATAACCATGTTTCATCAGCATTTGATAATAAGCAACAGGCAGAATTAACAGGCATATCAGTTAAATCTAACATGTATATATTATTAACTCTATTACCTACTAATTTCATGCTTTTGTCATGCTTGTTTTCAATTGTGCAAGAGAGTGGTGAAAAGCTTACTTGAAAGCCATTGTCACACAGCTGACTTATACTTAGAAGGTTATGTTTCAGCCCTTCCACATATAAGACATTTTTAATTATGGCAGTTGATTTGCTGCCAATGTTACCTTCACCGCATATCATGCCCTTGTTGTTATCGCCGTACTTTACGAAACCACCTTCTTTCAGATTAAGGGACACAAACATTGATTTGTCCCCTGTCATATGCTTTGAGCATCCACTATCAAGATACCATTGGTGTTTTGTGGATCTCAAGCATACCTGCAATAGGATTAGAATTTGCATTTAGGTCCCCAATACAAATTGCGTCCTGGGGGGTTAATTTTAACATCTTGTGTCTTCATTTTCCAAATCTGTTTACATCCTCTATTGGCAAGTCTTTTAAATTTGCAATTGTAAACAAAATGTCCTTTTCTACAACAGAAATGACAAGTGACAGCAGAGGATGCAAACTGTTTCGGTTTGACAAAGACATTATGCAAATGACTAGACTTAGCATATTTTTGGTTATGTTTAACATTTTCATAACCTATGCCATGTTTAGTCATATTCCGATTTGCATGCATTTTGCTATTAAAACCAAGTCCAGATTTTATATTGACACTTCTCTGGTTGCTAAGAATATCATTTAGTTTATCCTTGCTACTAGAGAGTTTCAATAAATCAGACTTCAATAATGCAACAGAATTCTCAAGATCAATGCATTTGGCAGATTTATCATGTGAGTCCTTTTTCAGTTGTTCACATAAGTCCTCAATCTTTTTATAATCATTTTTCATTTGATCATGCAATTTACATTGTTGTTCAAGCATTTTCTTAGTGTTTACTAATTGCTTAACAGATTTAACATATTCAGCATGTAGTTCGTTAAATGCATCTTGCAGTTCATCAAAAGAAGGATTATCTTGAGAGCTTACCTCACTTTCTGATTCAGAATCCGTTTTAGCCATAAGACACAGATTCGCTTCTTCCGTTTCAGAAGATGTGGACGAATCTTCGTTGTCATTCCACGCAATGTATGCTTTTCTGTTTTTCTGAGCTGGTTCCTTGCCTTTAGGTTTGGAATTTTTGTTCTTGTTCTGCAGCTTGTAACAATCAGCTTTTATATGACCAGGTTTGCCACATTCGTAGCATGTAACTGTTTTACTGTCATTGTTTTTCGAGCTTGATTGCTTTCTGAATTTACTGTCTTTCTTTTTCAGAAATTTCTTAAATCTTTTGACAAGTAGTCCCAGTTCAGGTTCTTCATCATCCTCACTGCTTGATTCATCTGAGCTGGTCTCATGTTCAGATTTGGACTGTTGTGTTTGGGCTTTCAACGACAATCCTTTACGTTTCCTGTCAATTTGCTCAGCTTCATTTAGTCGATGTAGTTCCATCTCATGCTCTCTCAGTTTTCCAAACAATGTAGCTATTGTCATGCTTCCTAGATCCTTGGATTCTGCAATGGCAGTGATTTTTGGCTGCCATTCTCTAGTCAAACATCTCATTATTTTACTAATTTGCTGATCATTATCAATCTCTTTGCCTAAGGCATTCAGGTTGTTGACTATGTGCGTGAATCGGGTCTGCATGTCGTTTACTGATTCTTCTTTCTTCATGCTAAACAATTCGTACTCGTGCATGAGAGTATTTATCCGAGCTCTCTTTACATCTGTGGTTCCTTCATGCGTTTGCTGAAGTGTATCTCACATTTGTTTTGCTGTTTTGCAATTTGAGACTCTGAAGAATTCATCATGACTCAAGGCTGCAGTTATAATGTTCTTTGCTTTGGCGTTGTACCCAACCTTCTTTTTGTCTTCATCAGTCCAGTCACTTTTTGGCTTTAGGATTGTTGATTCACCTGTACCTGCTATGGTTGGCACAAATGGTCCATTTTTTACAGCATCTAGAATATCAATACCACTAGCTTCAAGAAAAATTAACATGCGTTGTTTCCAATACATGTATGCGGCCCGTTAAAAGCGGGAGGCCTAGCTAATGATGCACCCTCTCCTAGGAAATCAGAGGTCATGATTTTTGATGAGAGTTACTCTAACAAAAATTGGCTCTGATACCAATTGTTGGTACCAGTAACCTCTGTTAAATGAAAATTATGCGGAAGATTACCTATTTTTAGAGATATGCGCAGCAGTTTAACAAATCATACATTTATTAAACATAGCATCAAATAAGGTCCCAAAACTACAATACAAATGAATGCACAAAGTATATGGATCAAAGAATATATTGAGAGATGCACCAGTTACGTTTATTATTCAAGATATTGATTCACTTACAATCATGCTGGAAACAGTCTTTCATGTAATATCAAAATATGCAGAAAGATATTCAAGTACTCAATCAATATCAAACAAATACACAATGCAGAAATTAAAAAGAGATAAGGGTAAGAAAGATTGTACGCAGTGATTTATACTGGTTCAGCCGTTGTTGAACGACCTACGTCCAGTCCCAAGATCAAATCCAATCTTGGCCTTTCCAATAGAATATCTCAGAATCCGTTTACAGATGTTCTAGCTCCTCGCCTATCAATCTAAAACGATTCTTTCTATTCTATTCTTATCTCCCTGAATCCCAGAGTTTATCTCCCATAAACTCTTCCAAGATTACAGTCAAGTTTCTTCTTGATGAGACCTCTCAATCACAGAAGATAACTACCAGTTAAGACTGGATTTCTCAATGTTATTTGTTTTAAGAATTTGTTTACAGATGTATCTAATCAGAAATTACACAGAGATTTCTTCAGCAGTCTTCTTCTCTAAAGTTATTTCTCCAGCAATCTTTCTCAGTTCTTGTGGATCATGAAAGATGAATCTTCATGACTGAAAAAGTAATGTTCAAAGTTATTTCACAGTGAGAAACAAAGATATCAGAAAGTTATGTGTACGTTGTTGTATATTCGAAGAAGAGACTGAAAAACAGTTTATATAGTTTCAGGAAAAACAACATATGCATCGATTTACCCAATCGATTCATTAAAGTCATAATGCTGGTTAATCGATTTCCTCAATCGATTTCGCGAGTCTTGTTTTTCTTGAATCTTGAAACTGTACATTCTAATCGATTTACTCAATCGATTATTTTAAGTAGTTCTTCAAACTTTGATGACAGTATATAATTAAATCGATTTGCAGAATCGACTTGATGTGTTTTGTTCAAACAACGAGATCAAAACCATCGATGTGCTTAATCGATTTTACCATTCAGTCATCTCTGTTTATAAAACTTTTATGTCAATCGATTGTGCCAATCGATTGTGGATTTTAAGACTGAAGTACTTTTCATCAGTTGGGTTATTCAATCGATTTACCAAGTCGATTGATACCAACTTTTATTACACAGATGTATATAAACAGATTGTAGTAATCGATTGTGTATGTTCCAGACCTAAGTTATTTTGAAACTTGTTTTAGTGAATCGATTGGCCTAATCGATTTAGTAAACAGGTTTGGCTCTGGGACATTAACAATCGATGTAGACAGAAACAAAATTAAAGATGTGATTATTTCAATCGATTTGCCAAATCGATTGCCTGCAAAACGTGCTACTGACTTGCACATTTTAATTTCAGTAAGAATGTCAATCGATTTGTCTAATCGATTTAAACAATCAGTTTAGTCTTAGTGATTCACTCAATCGATGTGCCTAATCGATTTGTGGCAAACTGGCTCTCTGACTTGTACAATTTATTTTCCAATATGTGTACCAATCGATTTGGAGAATCGATTGATAGCCCGTTTGATTTCTTCAAGGATGTACAAATCGATTGTGCTAATCGATTGGGTAACACCAAACTTTGTAAACTTATTCAACCCTGTTATAGAATCGATTGTACTAATCGATGTGCTCATGGATCATCGAGATTTTGTTGATTCCTTGAGTTCCAAGCAATTGTCTCGAGTATGTAGGATTGAATTTGTTGTTCCTGAAATTTTTCTCAGTTGACAATGTTAGATGTATTTCAAATTGGATGCTTGTCAATAACATCAAAAACGAACATATGTCTAACAATCTCCCCCTTTTTGATTTAAGTGACAAACATGCAATTTTAACTTGAGAAAAAAAAGGAATTATGAGTAACAGTTTTAGTAGAGCTCCCCCTAAGTTCAATATTCATAGAGAGTAAAGATAAGGATTAGGAGCAATGAAACTGATAAAGTAAAGCAGTAAAGAAATTACAGTTAGCACAAGTTATAATTTCTCTCCCCCTTTTGTCAGTTAAGGCAAAAAGTGGTGAAAGAGAAATGTTTGCTCCCCCTGAGGTTGTAGCAAACCTGAATACTGCTCTACAAAGAATCTAGAAAAGATTAGTAATAACAAGCAGTAATGCCAGTAATATTTTAACTTAGTTGAAAACAATTTTGAAATAGTGTACAAAACAGATTATGGCGCGCACTAGACAATATGAAAATGAAATGCAGCATTTGAAATGATTAACAATCTCAAGGTTCATAAATCAAACAGAATTACATTCATCATGATCATTACAAAACGAAAGCAAAAAGAAACAAAGACAAACAAAACTAAGAAGCCTAAGGTCCTAAACGCCTAGAGATGCTGGTCCTCATTATTAGCAGGGGATGAGGCTGAGACCGCTGTATTAACCTCAGCAGGTGTCTCCTCACCATGAGTTGCAGCAACCTCTACTGGTGTTGGAGCAGGTTCTTCAGCCGCCTGTCTTCCTATTTCAACAACATCGCTGAAGGACAACTTAATGCCCAGATGTTCCTGAATAGCTGCCACGTCTTGCGCCATCTGATTTTGGTCTGCTTGAATCTTCTGAATAGCAGCTTCAATCCTTTCATGAGATGCCTCCATCTTAGCGTTGTGAACTGCTTGTGCTGCCATAAATTCAAGCAGTTTGGTGAGCACTTCCGATTCTGCTGACACATTCTCCGCAGCTGGTTGTTCAACACCTTGATGGGTTTGTTCAGTAGAAGTCTGAGGTCGCTTCCAAACTCCATTGACTTTTCGCAGCTGCATTTGGTTCACGATGGATTCACCAAATGTTAGGACGGTCTTCGAGACTTCTTCACCCTTCAGAGATACCTTGAAGTGAGTGAGAATCTTCGTGACGAGCTGTGGATACGGAAGTACCAACTTCCCTTGAGCAGCTTCTAGCATGTGCCTGAGAACAATCCATGCCCAGCTCATCTTGAGCTCTTTGCATAGACCCCACAGTAGCACGATATCCAGCCGTTGCACAACTGCGTGATTTCCGGAACGTGGAACCAGCATCCGGGTGAGGGCGTACATCAGCATCCGTTGCTGAACCTTCATCTGGCCTATAGGGAGTGAAACAGATTCCACGAACCCTTCGACCATAAGATCCTGCACAGCTGCTTGCCTATCCAGATACTCTTCCCATCCGTCGTCATCAGCGTCTGCTTCGGTGCTGCCATCCACTGAGTTTCCAAAGTAGGGAAGTCCTGACAGAGTAGAGAACTCTTCGAAAGACATCGAAATCTTCTTCCCTTTGACTGTTGCTTTGAAGCCGGTGTCGGTCATCTTGAAATTTGAGTAGAATATCCGTATAAGATTCGGATATGTATCAAGCGAACAGGATAAGAAGTCTTCTAAACCATGAAACCGGAGATGGTTTTGAAATGAAAAACCATTACTGTCGAAGTAGCTGAAGTCCAAGACGCGAGCTTCGTGTATTTTCCGATTGACAAAAGATTGCGGAAGTTTGAATTCATCAGCTTGATTAGGTGGAGGAGCAGTTGATTTCTTTGGAGTAGTCTTTTTCTGTGGAGTATTCTTTTTCTTTTTCCTTTGCGATATTTCCTTCAATGCGTCAGCGAGCAATTTTTCAGTCGGAGCTTCCTTTCTCTTTTTGGGTTTACCTTGATCAGGGGCAATACCTTTACCCTTATCTTGAGATGCAATCTTGTGTGTAGGTATTGGTACCCGTTTTGGAAGAGTGGGTGGTGGAGATGGAGTCCTCCCACTAGATGAAGAAGATCAAGGTGAAAGAGAAGGGGTTCGGGGTTGAGTTTGCTTAACACGAGCCATTAAAAAAAGTTGTGACACGATGAAGATTTGAAGGAAAGAAAAGTGTTTGGGAGTTGAAAACAGAGACTTTTTGAGAAATATTGCAGAAAATTGAAGTTGCAATCGATTAGGAAGATTGGAAAAGGATGGAAAATCGATTGTCACTGTTCCTTTTATAGAAAAAAAATCCAGAAATCGATTTCTCCAATCGATTTGATGACCGTTACTGGGGAAGATCAACCAACAGAGCCGTTAGATCCTGCAACGGCTAGTAAAAACTGTAACGGTAACTATGCCAATCGATTACCCAAATCGATTCATGAAGTTACGCAATCGATTACCCAAATCGATTTCGTATCAAATTAACAGTTCTCACATCAATTTAACTCAGAATACACTTCAACAACTAACTCAGAGTCGATGTCCCCAATCGATTCTTTTTAAAGAAATCAACAAGCTCAATCGATTTCCCAAATCGATTTCGAGCAATTTCAGAAGACTTTCATCTCAGTTCAGAAAATACCTGCCTCAGCATCGATTTACCAAATCGATTCTTTTAAAGAAATAAAAACCACATATAAATCAATCGATTTCCCAAATCGATTTCGTGTTCACAGTTTAAAAAAAACATATTATGGGTCACATCGATTAGGGCAATCGATTGTGTAACACATTTTCATGTGTAATCACAACACAATCGATTTCGCAAATCGATTTGACACATAATTCAGATCTGACTAGGATCAATTATGCCTAATTTCATCCTAATGTGACGGAAACTTTCCTTTGGCAATGCTTTGGTGAAGATGTCTGCTAGCTGTTCAGTTTTGTTGACGTATTCCAACTTGATATTCCCACACTGAAACTGATCTCGAATGAAGTGATGCCGAATCTCGATATGCTTGGTCCTGGAATGCATAACTGGGTTCTTAGTGATACTGATCGCACTTGTGTTGTCGCACAAGATAGGAACAGTTCCTAAGTCCACACCAAAGTCTAACAAATGCTGTTTCATCCACATGATCTGAGCACAGCAACTTCCAGCTGCAATGTACTCAGCTTCTGCTGTTGACAAAGCGATACTGGTTTGCTTCTTGCTGAACCAAGATACAAGTGAATTACCCAGCAAATGACAAGTACCAGAGGTACTCTTCCTATCCAGTTTGCACCCAGCAAAATCTGAATCTGAATACCCAACCAAAGAACAAGTTGATCCCTTAGGATACCATAAACCAAGGTTCCTAGTTCCAACTAAATATCTGAAAATCCTCTTAACTGCACTAAGGTGAGACTCTTTAGGATTTGATTGATACCTCGCACACAAACAAACACTAAACATGATGTCAGGCCTGCTTGCTGTGAGATAGAGCAATGATCCTATCATGCCTCTATACCTTGTAACATCCACTGGTTTACCCAACTCATCTCTATCTAAAAGGTTTCCTTGGCTCATAGGAGTCTCAATGGGCTTGAAGCTATCAAATGAAAATTTCTTTATCAAGTCATTACAATATTTTGTTTGACTAATGAAGATACCTTGCTTGCTTTGGTTAATTTGAAATCCCAAAAAGTATGACAGTTCACCCATCATTGACATTTCAAATTGACCTTTCATCAGATTTTCAAAATTTTTGCATAGCTTATCATTTGTAGATCCAAATATTATGTCATCAACATAAACTTGGACCAGCAAGATATCTTTATCAGTAGTTTGTATGAAAAGAGTTTTATCCACATTTCCTCTTAAGAAATTTTGTGAAATGAGAAAGTTGCTAAGTTTCTCATACCAAGCTCTAGGGGCTTGT
This sequence comes from Cicer pinnatifidum, assembly GCA_037974775.1. Taxonomy (NCBI): domain Eukaryota; kingdom Viridiplantae; phylum Streptophyta; class Magnoliopsida; order Fabales; family Fabaceae; genus Cicer; species Cicer pinnatifidum. Next base: position 17,224 of record JBBPBR010001074.1, read on the forward strand.
TTCAATCCATAGAGAGCTTTTGTTAGCTTGTAGACATGATTTGGAAATTCTGTATTTTCAAAACCAGGTGTTTGGCTAACAAAAACTTCCTCTTGGATCTCACCATTGAGAAAGGCACTTTTCACATCCATTTGATAAAGCTTAAAGTCCATTATACAAGCATAAGCAAGGAGGATTCTAATGGCTTCTAGTCTTGCTACAGGGGCATAGGTTTCATCAAAATCTACTCCCTCCTCTTGGTTGTAACCCTTGGCCACTAACCTAGCTTTATTTCTAGTTATAACACCATTCTCATCTAGCTTGTTCCTAAACACCCACCTAGTTCCTATGATATGCTGGTTTTCTGGTTTAGGTACTAGCTGCCACACTTTGTTCCTCTCAAACTGGTTTAACTCCTCTTGCATGGCTATTATCCAGTCAGGGTCCAAAAGTGCTTCTTTAATGTTTTTGGGTTCTACTTGGGAAACAAAGGCTGTAAGGTTGCAAAATTCTCTAAGGGATTTTCTGGTTGAGACACCTTTTGAAATCTCTCCAATAATATTGTCTATGGGATGGTTCTTGGTAAACTTCCACTCTTTGGGTAGATCATCTTCCCTAATTGGTTCTACGCAGTCAGGATTGGTTGGAGGTTCAGGTTCACTGGTTTCTACAGGTTCAGAATCAACAATATCGTCCAATGAGTTACCAACTATAGTAAGAGCGCTGTTCAAGTTTTCATCAAATTTGACATGGACAGACTCCTCTATAGTTTTGGTTCTTTTATTGTAGATTCTATAGGCCTTACTAACCTGGGAATACCCCAAAAAGATGCCCTCGTCTGCTTTAGGATCAAATTTACCTAGATGTCCCTTGCCATTGTTTAACACAAAGCACTTACACCCAAAAATCCTAAAGTAGGAGATGTTAGGCTTTCTCCCTTTGTATAACTCATAAGGAGTTTTCTTAAGAAAGGGCCTAATCAACACTCTATTGATAACATGTGTGGCAGTGTTAATCGCATCAGCCCAGAAATACTTGGGAGTATTTGAGTCTTTCAGCATGGTCCTAGCCAACTCTTCTAAAGACCTATTCTTTCTCTCCACTACACCATTCTGCTGAGGTGTCCTAGGGGCTGAAAACATGTGATGTATGCCATTCTCTTCACAGAAAGTATCAAAAGAATCATTTTGGAATTCACCTCCATGATCACTCTTGATGGATATAATTTTCTCACTTGTTTCATTTTGAACTAATTTCGCGAACTTTTTAAAGACAGAAAAAGTGTCACTTTTATGAGTCAGAAAATATGTCCATGTGAATCGAGAATAATCATCGATCAACACAAATCCATACAAGTTACCACCAAAACTTCTAATCTGAGATGGTCCAAACAAATCCATGTGGATAAGTTGTAAAACCCTATTGGTTTTGACCATATCTATAGGGGGAAAAGAATACTTAACAAGCTTGCTTTGCTCACAGGAGTCACACAGCCTATCTTTAGAAAACTTTCTATTGGGAAGGCCTATGACTAACTGCTTGCTAACAAGTCTATTCAGATGATCAATATGAATGTGTGCAATGCGTTTATGCCATAACCATGTTTCATCAGCATTTGATAATAAGCAACAGGCAGAATTAACAGGCATATCAGTTAAATCTAACATGTATATATTATTAACTCTATTACCTACTAATTTCATGCTTTTGTCATGCTTGTTTTCAATTGTGCAAGAGAGTGGTGAAAAGCTTACTTGAAAGCCATTGTCACACAGCTGACTTATACTTAGAAGGTTATGTTTCAGCCCTTCCACATATAAGACATTTTTAATTATGGCAGTTGATTTGCTGCCAATGTTACCTTCACCGCATATCTTGCCCTTGTTGTTATCGCCGTACTTTACGAAACCACCTTCTTTCAGATTAAGGGACACAAACATTGATTTGTCCCCTGTCATATGCTTTGAGCATCCACTATCATGATACCATTCGTGTTTTGTGGATCTCAAGCATACCTGCAATAGGATTAGAATTTGCATTCAGGTCCCCAATACAAATTGGGTCCTGGGGGGTTAATTTTAACATCTTGTGTCTTCATTTTCCAAATCTGTTTACATCCTCTATTGGCAAGTCTTTTAAATTTGCAATTGTAAACAAAATGTCCTTTTCTACAACAGAAATGACAAGTGACAGCAGAGGATGCAAACTGTTTCGGTTTGACAAAGACATTATGCAAATGACTAGACTTAGCATATTTTTGGTTATGTTTAACATTTTCATAACCTATGCCACGTTTAGTCATATTCCGATTTGCATGCTTTTTGCTATTAAAACCAAGTCCAGATTTTATATTGACACTTCTCTGGTTGCTAAGAATATCATTTAGTTTATCCTTGCTACTAGAGAGTTTCAATAAATCAGACTTCAATAATGCAACAGAATTCTCAAGATCAATGCATTTGGCAGATTTATCATGTGAGTCCTTTTTCAGTTGTTCACATAAGTCCTCAATCTTTTTATAATCATTTTTCATTTGATCATGCAATTTACATTGTTGTTCAAGCATTTTCTTAGTGTTTACTAATTGCTTAACAGATTTAACATATTCAGCATGTAGTTCGTTAAATGCATCTTGCAGTTCGTCAAAAGAAGGATTATATTGAGAGCTTACCTCACTTTCTGATTCAGAATCCGTTTTAGCCATAAGACAAAGATTCGCTTCTTCCGTTTCAGAAGATGTGGACGAATCTTCGTTGTCATTCCACGCAATGTATGCTTTTCTGTTTTTCTGAGCTGGTTCCTTGCCTTTAGGTTTGGAATTTTTGTTCTTGTTCTGCAGCTTGTAACAATCAGCTTTTATATGACCAGGTTTGCCACATTCGTAGCATGTAACTGTTTTACTGTCATTGTTTTTCGAGCTGGATTGCTTTCTGAATTTACTGTCTTTCTTTTTCAGAAATTTCTTAAATCTTTTGACAAGTAGTCCCAGTTCAGGTTCTTCATCATCCTCACTGCTTGATTCATCTGAGCTGGTCTCATGTTCAGATTTGGACTGTTGTGTTTGGGCTTTCAACGACAATCCTTTACGTTTCCTGTCAATTTGCTCAGCTTCATTTAGTCGATGTAATTCCATCTCATGCTCTCTCAGTTTTCCAAACAATGTAGCTATTGTCATGCTTCCTAGATCCTTGGATTCTGCAATGGCAGTGATTTTTGGCTGCCATTCTCTAGTCAAACATCTCATTATTTTACTAATTTGCTGATCATTATCAATCTCTTTGCCTAAGGCATTCAGGTTGTTGACTATGTGCGTGAATCGGGTCTGCATGTCGTTTACTGATTCTTCTTTCTTCATGCTAAACAATTCGTACTCGTGCATGAGAGTGTTTATCCGAGCTCTCTTTACATCTGTGGTTCTTTCATGCGTTTGCTGAAGTGTATCCCACATTTGTTTTGCTGTTTTGCAATTTGAGACTCTGAAGAATTCATCATGACTCAAGGCTGCAGTTATAATGTTTTTTGCTTTGGCGTTGTACCCAACCTTCTTTTTGTCTTCATCAGTCCAGTCACTTTTTGGCTTTAGGATTGCTGATTCACCTGTACCTGCTATGGTTGGCACAAATGGTCCATTTTCTACAGCATCTAGAATATCAATACCACTAGCTTCAAGAAAAATTAACATGCGTTGTTTCCAATACATGTATGCGGCCCCGTTAAAAGCGGGAGGCCTAGCTAATGATGCACCCTCTCCTAGGAAATCAGAGGTCATGATTTTTGATGAGAGTTACTCTAACAAAAATTAGCTCTGATACCAATTGTTGGTACCAGTAACCTCTGTTAAATGAAAATTATGCGGAAGATTACCTATTTTTAGAGATATGCGCAGCAGTTTAACAAATCGTACATTTATTAAACACAGCATCAGAATAAGGTCCCAAAACTACAATACAAATGAATGCACAAGGTATATGGATCAAAGAATATATTGAGAGATGCACCAGTTACGTTTATTGTTCAAGATATTGATTCACTTACAATCATGCTGGAAACAGTCTTTCATGTAGTATCAAAGTATGCAGAAAGATATTCAAGCACTCAATCAATATCAAACAAATACACACTGCAGAAATTAAAAAGAGATAAGAGTAAGAAAGATTGTACGCAGTGATTTATACTGGTTCAGCCGTTGTTGAACGACCTACATCCAGTCCCAAGATCAAATCCAATCTTGGCCTTTCCAATAGAATATCTCAGAATCCGTTTACAGATGTTCTAGCTCCTCGCCTATCAATCTAAAACGATTCTTTCTATTCTATTCTTATCTCCCTGAATCCCAGAGTTTATCTCCCATAAACTCTTCCAAGATTACAGTCAAGTTTCTTCTTGATGAGACCTCTCAATCACAGAAGATAACTACCAGTTAAGACTGGATTTCTCAATGTTATTTGTTTTAAGAATTTGTTTACAGATGTATCTAATCAGAAATTACACAGAAATTTCTTCAACAGTCTTCTTCTCTAAAGTTGTTTCTCCAGCAATCTTTCTCAGTTCTTGTGGATCATGAAAGATGAATCTTCATAACTGAAAAATTAATGTTCAAAGTTATTTCACAGTGAGAAACAAAGATATCAGAAAGTTATGTGTATGTTGTTGTGTTTTTTGAGAAGATACTGAAAAACAGTTTATATAGTTTCAGGAAAAACAACATATGCATCGATTTATCCAATCGATTCATTAAAGTCATAATGCTGGTTAATCGATTTCCTCAATCGATTTCGCGAGTCTTGTTTTTCTTGAATCTTGAAACTGTACATACTAATCGATTTGCTCAATCGATTATTTTAAGTAGTTCTTCAAACTTTGATGACAGTATATGATTAAATCGATTTGCAGAATCGACTTGATGTGTTTTGTTCAAACAACGAGATCAAAACCATCGATGTGCTTAATCGATTTTACCATTCAGTCATCTCTGTTTATAAAACTTTTATGTCAATCGATTGTGCCAATCGATTGTGGATCTTAAGTCTGAAGTACTTTTCATCAGTTGGGTTATTCAATCGATTTACCAAGTCGATTGATACCAACTTTTATTACACAGATGTATATAAACAGATTGTAGTAATCGATTGTGTATGTTCCAGGCCTGAGTTATTTTGAGACTTGTTTTAGTGAATCGATTGGCCTAATCGATTTAGTAAACAGGTTTGGCTCTGGGACATTACCAATCGATTGTTTCAATCGGTGTAGACAAAAACACAATTAAAGAAGTGATTATTTCAATCGATTTGCCAAATCGATTGCCTGCAAAACGTGCTACTGACTTGCACATTTTAAATTCAGTAAGCATGTCAATCGATTTGTCCAATCGATTTAAACAATCAGTTTAGTCTTGGTGATTCACTCAATCGATGTGCCTAATCGATTTGTGGCAAACTGGCTCTCTGACTTGTACAATTTTTTTCAATATGTGTACCAATCGATTTGGAGAATCGATTGATAGCCCGTTTGTTTTCTTTAAGGATGTACAAATCGATTGTGCTAATCGATTGGGTAACACCAAACTTTGTAAACTTATTCAACCCTGTTATAGAATCGATTGTACTAATCGATGTGCTCATGGATCTTCAAGATTTTGTTGATTCCTTGAGTTCCAAGCAATTGTCTCGAGTATGTAGGATTGAATTTGTTGTTCCTGAAATTTTTCTCAGTTGACAATGTTAGATGTATTTCAAATTGGATGCTTGTCAATAACATCAAAAACGAACATATGTCTAACAATCTCCCCCTTTTTGATTTAAGTGACAAACATGCAATTTTAACTTGAGAAAAATAATTATGAGTAACAGTTTTAGTAGAGCTCCCCCTAAGTTCAATATTCATAGAGAGTAAAGATAATGATTAGGAGCAATAAAACTGATAAAATAAAGCACAAGTTATAAATTTCTCTCCCCCTTTTGTCAGTTAAGGCAAAAAGTGGTGAAAGAGAAATGTTAGCTCCCCCTGAGCAAACCTGAATACTGCTCTACAAATAATCTAGAAAAGATTAGTAATAACAAGCAGTAATGCCAGTAATATTTTAACTTAGTTGAAAACAATTTTGAAATAGTGTACAAAACAGATTATGGCGCGCACTAGACAATATGAAAATGAAATGCAGCATTTGAAATGATTAACAATCTCAAGGTTCATAAATCAAACAGAATTACATTCATCATGATCATTACAAAACGAAAGCAAAAAGAAACAAAGACAAACAAAACTAAGAAGCCTAAGGTCCTAAACGCCTAGAGATGCTGGTCCTCATTATTAGCAGGGGATGAGGCTGAGACCGCTGTATTAACCTCAGCAGGTGTCTCCTCACCATGAGTTGCAGCAATCTCTACTGTTGTTGGAGCAGGTTCTTCAGCCGCCTGTCTTCCTATTTCAACAACATCGCTGAAGGACAACTTAATGCCCAGATGTTCCTGAATAGCTGCCACGTCTTGCGCCATCTGATTTTGGTCTGCTTGAATCTTCTGAATAGCAGCTTCAATCCTTTCATGAGATGCCTCCATCTTAGCGTTGTGAACTGCTTGTGCTGCCATAAATTCAAGCAGTTTGGTGAGCACTTCCGATTCTGCTGAAACATTCTCAGCAGCTGGTTGTTCAACACCTTGCTGGGTTTGTTCAGTAGAAGTCTGAGGTCGCTTCCAAACTCCATTGACTTTTCGCAGCTGCATTTGGTTCACGATGGATTCACCAAATGTTAGGACGGTCTTCGAGACTTCTTCACCCTTCAGAGATACCTTGAAGTGAGTGAGAATCTTCGTGACGAGCTGTGGATACGGAAGTACCAACTTCCCTTGAGCAGCTTCTAGCATGTGCCTGAGAACAATCCATGCCCAGCTCATCTTGAGCTCTTTGCATAGACCCCACAGTAGCACGATATCCAGCCGTTGCACAACTGCGTGATTTCCGGAACGTGGAACCAGCATCCGGGTGAGGGCGTACATCAGCATCCGTTGCTGAACCTTCATCTGGCCTATAGGGAGTGAAACAGATTCCACGAACCCTTCGACCATAAGATCTTGCACAGCTGCTTGCCTATCCAGATACTCTTCCCATCTGTCGTCATCAGCGTCTGCTTCGGTGCTGCCATCCACTGAGTTTCCAAAGTAGGGAAGTCCTGACAGAGTAGAGAACTCTTCGAAAGACATCGAAATCTTCTTCCCTTTGACTGTTGCTTTGAAGCCGGTGTCGGTCATCTTGAAATTTGAGTAGAATATCCGTATAAGATTCGGATATGTATCAAGCGAACAGGATAAGAAGTCTTCTAAACCATGAAACCGGAGATGGTTTTGAAATGAAAAACCATTACTGTCGAAGTAGCTGAAGTCCAAGACGCGAGCTTCGTGTATTTTTCGATTTACAAAAGCTTGCGGAAGTTTGAATTCATCAGCTTGATTAGGTGGAGGAGCAGTTGATTTCTTTGGAGTAGTCTTTTTCTTTTTCCTTTGCGATATTTCCTTCATTGCGTCAGCGAGCAATTTTTCAGTCGGAGCTTCCTTTCTCTTTTTGGGTTTACCTTGATCAGGGGCAATACCTTTACCCTTATCGTGAGATGCAATCTTGTGTGTAGGTATTGGTACCCGTTTTGGAAGAGTGGGTGGTGGAGACGGAGTCCTCCCATTAGATGAAGAAGATGAAGGTGAAAGAGAAGGGGTTCGGGGTTGAGTTTGCTTAACACGAGCCATTAAAAAAAATTGTGACACGATGAAGATTTGAAGGAAAGAAAAGTGTTTGGGAGTTGAAAACAGAGACTTTTTGAGAAATATTGCAGAAAATAGAAGTTGCAATCGATTAGGAAGATTGGAAAAGGATGGAAAATCGATTGTCACTGTTTCTTTTATAGAAAAAAAAAACCAGAAATCGATTTCTCCAATCGATTTGATGACCGTTACTGGGGAAGATCAACCAACAGAGCCGTTAGATCCTGCAACGGCTAGTAAAAACTGTAACGGTAACTATGCCAATCGATTACCCAAATCGATTCATGAAGTTACGCAATCGATTATCCAAATCGATTTCCTATCAACTTAACAGTTCTCACATCAGTTTAACTCAGAATACACTTCAACAACTAACTCAGAGTCGATGTCCCCAATCGATTCTTTTTAAAGAAATCAACAAGCTCAATCGATTTCCCAAATCGATTTCGAGCAATTTCAGAAGACTTTCATCTCAGTTCAGAAAATACCTGCCTCAGCATCGATTTACCAAATCGATTCTTTTAAAGAAATAAAAACCACATATAAATCAATCGATTTCCCAAATCGATTTCGTGTTCACAGTTTTGATAAAAAAGGACATATTATGGGTCACATCGATTAGGTCAATCGATTGTGTAACACATTTTCATGTGTAATCACAGGACAATCGATTTCGCAAATCGATTTGACACATAATTCAGATCTGACTAGGATCAATTATGCCTAATTTTATCCTAATGTGACAGAAACTTTCCTTTGGCAATGCTTTGGTGAAGATGTCTGCTAGCTGTTCAGTTGTGTTGACGTATTCCACCTTGATATTCCCACACTGAAACTGATCTCGAATGAAGTGATGCCGAATCTCGATATGCTTGGTCCTGGAATGCATAACTGGGTTCTTAGTGATGCTGATCGCACTTGTGTTGTCGCACAAGATAGGAACAGTTCCTAAGTCCACACCAAAGTCTAACAAATGTTGTTTCATCCACATGATCTGAGCACAGCAACTTCCAGCTGCAATGTACTCAGCTTCTGCTGTTGACAAAGCGATACTGGTTTGCTTCATGCTGAACCAAGATACAAGTGAATTACCCAGCAAATGACAAGTACCAGAGGTACTCTTCCTATCCAGTTTGCACCCAGCAAAATCTGAATCTGAATACCCAACCAAAGAACAAGTTGATCCCTTAGGATACCATAAACCAAGGTTCCTAGTTCCAACTAAATATCTGAAAATCCTCTTAACTGCACTAAGGTGAGACTCTTTAGGATTTGATTGATACCTCGCACACAAACAAACACTGAACATGATGTCAGGCCTGCTTGCTGTGAGATAGAGCAATGATCCTATCATGCCTCTATACCTTGTAACATCCACTGGTTTACCCAACTCATCTCTATCTAAAAGGTTTCCTTGGCTCATAGGAGTATCAATGGGTTTGAAGCTATCAAATGAAAATTTCTTTATCAAGTCATTACAATATTTTGTTTGACTAATGAAGATACCTTGCTTGCTTTGGTTAATTTGAAATCCCAAAAAGTATGACAGTTCACCCATCATTGACATTTCAAATTGACCTTTCATTAGATTTTCAAAATTTTTGCATAGCTTATCATTTGTAGATCCAAATATTATGTCATCAACATAAACTTGGACAAGCAAGATATCTTTATCAGTAGTTTGTATGAAAAGAGTTTTATCCACATTTCCTCTCAAGAAATTTTGTGAAATGAGAAAGTTGCTAAGTTTCTCATACCAAGCTCTAGGAGCTTGTTTCAATCCATAGAGAGCTTTTGTTAGCTTGTAGACATGATTTGGAAATTCTGTATTTTCAAAACCAGGTGTTTGGCTAACAAAAACTTCTTCTTGGATCTCACCATTGAGAAAGGCACTTTTCACATCCATTTGATAAAGCTTAAAGTCCATTATACACGCATAAGCAAGGAGGATTCGAATGGCTTCTAGTCTTGCTACAGGGGCATAGGTTTCATCAAAATCTACTCCCTCCTCTTGGTTGTAACCCTTGGCCACTAACCTAGCTTTATTTCTAGTTATAACACCATTCTCATCTAGCTTGTTCCTAAACACCCACCTAGTTCCTATGATATGCTGGTTTTCTGGTTTAGGTACTAGCTCCCACACTTTGTTTCTCTCAAACTGGTTTAACTCCTCTTGCATGGCTATTATCCAGTCAGGGTCCAAAAGTGCTTCTTTAATGTTTTTGGGTTCTACTTGGGAAACAAAGGCTGTAAGGTTGCAAAATTCTCTAAGGGATTTTCTGGTTGAAACACCTTTTGAAATCTCTCCAATAATATTGTCTATGGGATGGTTCTTGTTCTGCAGCTTGTAACAATCAGCTTTTATATGACCAGGTTTGCCACATTCGTAGCATGTAACTGTTTTACTGTCATTGTTTTTCGAGCTGGATTGCTTTCTGAATTTATTGTCTTTCTTTTTCAGAAATTTCTTAAATCTTTTGACAAGTAATCCCAGTTCAGGTTCTTCATCATCCTCACTGCTTGATTCATCTGAGCTGGTCTCATGTTCAGTTTTGGACTGTTGTGTTTGGGCTTTCAACGACAATCCTTTACGTTTCCTGTCAATCTGCTCAGCTTCATTTAGTCGATGTAATTCCATCTCATGCTCTCTCAGTTTTCCAAACAATGTAGCTATTGTCATGCTTCCTAGATCCTTGGATTCTGCAATGGCAGTGATTTTTGGCTGCCATTCTCTAGTCAAACATCTCATTATTTTACTAATTTGCTGATCATTATCAATCTCTTTGCCTAAGGCATTCAGGTTGTTGACTATGTGCGTGAATCGGGTCTGCATGTCGTTTACTGATTCTTCTTTCTTCATGCTAAACAATTCGTACTCGTGCATGAGAGTGTTTATTCGAGCTCTCTTTACATCTGTGGTTCCTTCATGCGTTTGCTGAAGTGTATCCCACATTTGTTTTGCTGTTTTGCAATTTGAGACTCTGAAGAATTCATCATGACTCAAGGCTGCAGTTATAATGTTCTTTGCTTTGGCGTTGTACCCAACCTTCTTTTTGTCTTCATCAGTCCAGTCACTTTTTGGCTTTAGGATTGCTGATTCACCTGTACCTGCTATGGTTGGCACAAATGGTCCATTTTCTACAGCATCTAGAATATCAATACCACTAGCTTCAAGAAAAATTAACATGCGTTGTTTCCAATACATGTATGCGGCCCCGTTAAAAGCGGGAGGCCTAGCTAATGATGCACCCTCTCCTAGGAAATCAGAGGTCATGATTTTTGATGAGAGTTACTCTAACAAAAATTGGCTCTGATACCAATTGTTGGTACCAGTAACCTCTGTTAAATGAAAATTATGCGGAAGATTACCTATTTTTAGAGATATGCGCAGCAGTTTAACAAATCGTACATTTATTAAACATAGCATCAAATAAGGTCCCAAAATTACAATACAAATGAATGCACAAAGTATATGGATCAAAGAATATATTGAGAGATGCACCAGTTACGTTTATTGTTCAAGATATTGATTCACTTACAATCATGCTGGAAACAGTCTTTCATGTAATATCAAAATATGCAGAAAGATATTCAAGTACTCAATCAATATCAAACAAATACACACTGCAGAAATTAAAAAGAGATAAGGGTAAGAAAGATTGTACGCAGTGATTTATACTGGTTCAGCCGTTGTTGAACGACCTACGTCCAGTCCCAAGATCAAATCCAATCTTGGCCTTTCCAATAGAATATCTCAGAATCCGTTTACAGATGTTCTAGCTCCTCGCCTATCAATCTAAAACGATTCTTTCTATTCTATTCTTATCTCCCTGAATCCCAGAGTTTATCTCCCATAAACTCTTCCAAGATTACAGTCAAGTTTCTTCTTGATGAGACCTCTCAATCACAGAAGATAACTACCAGTTAAGACTGGATTTCTCAATGTTATTTGTTTTAAGAATTTGTTTACAGATGTATCTAATCAGAAATTACACAGAGATTTCTTCAGCAGTCTTCTTCTCTAAAGTTATTTCTCCAGCAATCTTTCTCAGTTCTTGTGGATCATGAAAGATGAATCTTCATGACTGAAAAAGTAATGTTCAAAGTTATTTCACAGTGAGAAACAAAGATATCAGAAAGTTATGTGTACGTTGTTGTATATTCGAAGAAGAGACTGAAAAACAGTTTATATAGTTTCAGGAAAAACAACATATGCATCGATTTACCCAATCGATTCATTAAAGTCATAATGCTGGTTAATCGATTTCCTCAATCGATTTCGCGAGTCTTGTTTTTCTTGAATCTTGAAACTGTACATTCTAATCGATTTACTCAATCGATTATTTTAAGTAGTTCTTCAAACTTTGATGACAGTATATAATTAAATCGATTTGCAGAATCGACTTGATGTGTTTTGTTCAAACAACGAGATCAAAACCATCGATGTGCTTAATCGATTTTACCATTCAGTCATCTCTGTTTATAAAACTTTTATGTCAATCGATTGTGCCAATCGATTGTGGATTTTAAGACTGAAGTACTTTTCATCAGTTGGGTTATTCAATCGATTTACCAAGTCGATTGATACCAACTTTTATTACATAGATGTATATAAACAGATTGTAGTAATCGATTGTGTATGTTCCAGACCTAAGTTATTTTGAAACTTGTTTTAGTGAATCGATTGGCCTAATCGATTTAGTAAACAGGTTTGGCTCTGGGACATTAACAATCGATTGTTTCAATCGATGTAGACAGAAACAAAATTAAAGATGTGATTATTTCAATCGATTTGCCAAATCGATTGCCTGCAAAACGTGCTACTGACTTGCACATTTTAATTTCAGTAAGAATGTCAATCGATTTGTTTAATCGATTTAAACAATCAGTTTAGTCTTAGTGATTCACTCAATCAATGTGCCTAATCGATTTGTGGCAAACTGGCTCTCTGACTTGTACAATTTATTTTCCAATATGTGTACCAATCGATTTGGAGAATCGATTGATAGCCCGTTTGATTTCTTCAAGGATGTACAAATCGATTGTGCTAATCGATTGGGTAACACCAAACTTTGTAAACTTATTCAACCCTGTTATAGAATCGATTGTACTAATCGATGTGCTCATGGATCATCAAGATTTTGTTGATTCCTTGAGTTCCAAGCAATTGTCTCGAGTATGTAGGATTGAATTTGTTGTTCCTGAAATTTTTCTCAGTTGACAATGTTAGATGTATTTCAAATTGGATGCTTGTCAATAACATCAAAAACGAACATATGTCTAACAGTTTGTGTCATTGAATTAATATTTAGGTCATTTTCGTCCTCCCTAGGCATATTCTTGTCCAATTAGGGTTTTTAACCAATCTTGTGCATCAAATAGGTGTGTTTGTGTCATTGGATGATCAATTAGGTCACTTTCGTCCTCCCTAGGCTTATTCTTGTCCAATTAGGGTTTTTAACCAATCTTGTGCATCCAATAGGTGTGTTTGTGTCATTGGATGATCAATTAGGTCATTTTCGTCCTCCCTAGGCTTATTCTTGCCCAATTAGAGTTTTTAACCAATCTTGGGCATCCAATAAGTTTGTTTATGTCATTGAATTAATATTTCGGTCATTGTCGTCCTCCCTAGGTATATTCTTGTCCAATTAGGGTTTTTAACCAATCTTGTGCATCCAATAGGTGTGTTTGTGTTATTGGATGATCAATTAGGCCATTTTCGTGCTCCCTAGGCTTATTCTTGTCCAATTAGGGTTTTTAACCAATCTTGTGCATCCAATAAGTTCATTAGTGTCATTGAATGATCAATTAGGTCATTTTCGTCCTCCCTAGGCATATTCTTGTCCAACTAGGGTTTTTAACCAATCTTGTGCATCCAATAGGTGTGTTTGTGTCATTGGATGATCAATTAGGTCATTTTCGTCCTCCCTAGGCTTATTCTTGTCCAATTAGGGTTTTTAACCAATCTTGTGCATCCAATAGGAGTGTTTGTGTCATTGGATGATCAATTAGGTCATTTTCGTCCTCCCTAGGCTTATTCTTGTCCAATTAGGGTTTTTAACCAATCTTATGCATCCAATAAGTTCATTAGTGTCATTGGATGATCAATTAGGTCATTTTCGTCCTCCCTAGGCATGTTCTTGTCCAACTAGGGTTTTTAACCAATCTTGTGCATCCAATAGGTGTGTTTGTGTCATTGGATGATCAATTAGGTCATTTTCGTCCTCCCTAGGCTTATTCTTGTCCAATTAGGGTTTTTAACCAATCTTGTGCATCCAATAGGTGTGTTTGTGTCATTGGATGATCAATTAGGTCATTTTCGTCCTCCCTAGGCATATTCTTGTCCAATTAGGGTTTTTAACCAATCATGTGCATCCAATAGGTGTGTTTGTGTCATTCGATGATCAATTAGGTCATTTTCGTCCTCCCTAGGGTTATTCTTGTCCAATTAGGGTTTTTAACCAATCTTGTGCATCCAATAGGTGTGTTTGTGTCATTGGATGATCAATTAGGTCATTTTCGTCCTCCCTAGGCTTATTCTTGTCCAATTAGGATTTTTAACCAATCTTGTGCCTCCAATAACTTTGTTTGTGTCATTGAATTAATATTTAGGTCATTTTCGCCCTCCCTAGGCTTATTCTTGTCCAATTATGGTTTTTAACCAATCTTGTGCCTCCAATAAGTTCATTTGTGTCATTGGATTAACATTTAGGTCATTTTCGTCCTCCCTAGGCATATTCTTGTCCAATTAGGGTTTTTAACCAATCTTGTGCTTCCAATAGGTGTGTTTGTGTCATTGGATGATCAATTAGGTCATTTTCGTCCTCCCTAGGCTTATTCTTGTCCAATTAGGGTTTTTAACCAATCTTGTGCATCCAACAAGTTTGTTTATGTCATTGAATTAATATTTAGGTCATTTTCGTCCTCCCTAGGCATATTCTTGTCCAATTACGGTTTTTAACCAAACTTGTGCATCCAATAGGTGTGTTTATTACATTGGATGATCAATTAGGTCATTTTCGTCCTCCCTAGGCTTATTCTTGTCCAATTAGGGTTTTTAACCAATCTTGTGCATCCAATAGGTGTGTTTGTGTCATTGGATGATCAATTAGGTCATTTTCGTCCTCCCTAGGCTTATTCTTGTCCAATTAGGGTTTTTAACCAATCTTGTGCATCCAATAGGTGTGTTTGTGTCATTGGATGATCAATTAGGTCATTTTCGTCCACCCTAGGCTTATTCTTGTCCAATCAGGGTTTTTAACCAATCTTGTGCATCCAATAGGTGTGTTTGTGTCATTGGATGATCAATTAGGTCATTTTCGTCCTCCCTAGGCTTATTCTTGTCCAATTAGGGTTTTTAACCAATCTTGTGCATCCAATAGGTGTGTTTGTGTCATTGAATTAATATTTAGGTCATTTTCGTCCTCCCTAGGCATATTCTTGTCCAATTAGGGTTTTTAACCAATCTTGTGCATCCAATTGGTGTGTTTGTGTCATTGGATGATCAATTAGGTCATTTTCGTCCTCCCTAGGCTTATTCTTGTCCAATTAGGGTTTTTAACCAATCTTGTGCATCCAATAGGTGAGTTTGTGTCATTGGATTAACATTTAGGTCATTTTCGTCCTCCCTAGGCTTATTCATGTCCAATTAGGGTTTTTAACCAATCTTGTGCATCCAATAAGTTCATTTGTGTCATTGGATTAACATTTAGGTCATTATCGTCCTCCCTAGGCATATTCTTGTCCAATTAGGGTTTTTAACCAATCTTGTGCTTCCAATAGGTGTGTTTGTGTCATTGGATGATCAATTAGGTCATTTTCGTCCTCCCTAGGCTTATTCTTGTCCAATTAGGGTTTTTAACCAATCTTGTGCATCCAATAGGTGTGTTTGTGTCAATTGATGATCAGTTAGGTCATTTTCGTCCTCCCTAGGCATATTCTTGTCCAATTAGGGTTTTTAACCAATCTTGTGCATCCAATAGGTGTGTTTGTGTCATTGGATGATCAATTAGGTCATTTTCGTCCTCCCTAGGCTTATTCTTGTCCAATTAGGGTTTCTAGCCAATCTTGTGCATCCAATAAGTTCATTTGTGTTATTGGATGATCAATTAGGTCATTTTCGTCCTCCCTAGGCATATTCTTGTCCAACTAGGGTTTTTAACCAATCTTGTGCATCCAATAGGTGTGTTTGTGTCATTGGATGATCAATTAGGTCATTTTCGTCCTCCCTAGGCTTATTCTTGTCCAATTAGGGTTTTTAACCAATCTTGTGCATCCAATAAGTACATTTGTGTCGTTGGATTAACATTTAGGTCATTTTCGTCCTCCCTAGGCATATTCTTGTCCAATTAGGGTTTTTAACCAATCTTGTGCATCCAATAGGTGTGTTTGTGTCATTGGATGATCAATTAGGTCACTTTCGTCCTCCCTAGGCTTATTCTTGTCCAATTAGGGTTTTTAACCAATCTTGTACATCTAATAAGTTCATTTGTGTCATTGGATTAACATTTAGGTCATTTTCGTCCTCCCTAGGCATATTCTTGTCCAATTAGGGTTATTAACCAATCTTGTGCATCCAATAGGTGTGTTTGTGTCATTGGATGATCAATTAGGTCATTTTCGTCCTCCCTAGGCTTATTCTTGTCCAATTAGGGTTTTTAACCGATCTTGTGCATCCAATAGGTGTGTTTGTGTCATTGGATGATCAATTAGGTCATTTTCGTCCTCCCTAGGCTTATTCTTGTCCAATTAGGGTTTTTAACCAATCTTGTGCATCCAATAGGAGTGTTTGTGTCATTGGATGATCAATTAGGTCATTTTCGTCCTCCCTAGGCTTATTCTTGTCCAATTAGGGTTATTAACCAATCTTGTGCATCCAATAGGTGTGTTTGTGTCATTGGATGATCAATTAGGTCATTTTCGTCCTCTCTAGGCTTATTCTTGTCCAATTAGGGTTTTTAACCAATCTTGTGCATCCAATAAGTTCATTTGTGTCATTGGATTAACATTTAGGTCATTTTCGTCCTCCCTAGGCATATTCTTGTCCAATTAGGGTTTTTAACCAATCTTGTGCATCCAATAGGTGTGTTTGTGTCATTGGATGATCAATTAGGTCATTTTCGTCCTTTCTATGCTTATTCTTGTCCAATTAGGGTTTTTAACCAATCTTGTGCATCCAATAAGTTCATTTGTGTCCTTGGATGATCAATTATGTCATTTTCGTCCTCCCTAGGCAT
Organism: Cicer pinnatifidum; assembly: GCA_037974775.1. Classification (NCBI taxonomy): domain Eukaryota; kingdom Viridiplantae; phylum Streptophyta; class Magnoliopsida; order Fabales; family Fabaceae; genus Cicer; species Cicer pinnatifidum. The sequence continues at coordinate 34,190 of JBBPBR010001074.1, forward strand.
ATTCTTGTCCAACTAGGGTTTTTAACCAATCTTGTGCATCCAATAGGTGTGTTTGTGTCATTGGATGATCAATTAGGTCATTTTCGTCCTCCCTAGGCTTATTCTTGTCCAATTAGGGTTTTTAACCAATCTTGTGCATCCAATAGGTGTGTTTGTGTCATTGGATGATCAATTAGGTCATTTTCGTCCTCCCTAGGCTTATTCTTGTCCAATTAGGGTTTTTAACCAATCTTGTGCATCCAATAGGTGTGTTTGTGTCATTGGATGATCAATTAGGTCATTTTCGTCCTACATAGGCTAATTCTTGTCCAACTAGGGTTTTTAACCAATCTTGTGCATCCAACAAGTTCAGTTGTGTCATTGGATGATCAATTAGGTCATTTTCGTCCTCCCTAGGCTTATTCTTGTCCAATTAAGGTTTTTAACCAATCTTGTGCATCCAATAGGTGTGTTTGTGTCATTGGATGATCAATTAGGTCATTTCCGTCCTCCCTAGGCTTATTCTTGTCCAATTAGGGTTTTTAACCAATCTTGTGCATCCAATAGGTGTGTTTGTGTCATTGGATGATCAATTAGGTCATTTTCGTCCTCCCTAGGGTTATTCTTGTCCAATTAGGGTTTTTAACCAATCTTGTGCATCCAATAAGTTGAGTTGTGTCATTGGATTAATATTTAGGTCATTTTCATTCTCCCTAGGCTTATTTTTGTCGAATTAGGTTTTTAACCAATCTTGTGCATCCAATAAGTTCATTTGTGTCATTGGATTAACATTTAGGTCATTTTCGTCCTCCCTAGGCATATTCTTGTCCAATTAGGGTTTTTAACCAATCTTGTGCATCCAATAGGTGTGTTTGTGTCATTGGATGATCAATTAGGTCATTTTCGTCCTCCCTAGGCTTATTCTTGTCCAATTAGGGTTTTTAACCAATCTTGTGCATCCAATAGGTGTGTTTGTGTCATTGGATGATCAATTAGGTCATTTTCGTCCTCCCTAGGCTTATTCTTGTCCAATTAGGGTTTTTAACCAATCTTGTGCATCCAATAAGTTTGTTTATGTCATTGAATTAATATTTCGGTCATTGTCGTCCTCCCTAGGTATATTCTTGTCCAATTAGGGTTTTTAACCAATCTTGTGCATCCAATAGGTGTGTTTGTGTTATTGGATGATCAATTAGGTCATTTTCGTCCTCCCTAGGCTTATTCTTGTCCAATTAGGGTTTTTAACCAATCGTGTGCATCCAATAAGTTCATTTGTGTCATTGAATGATCAATTAGGTCATTTTCGTCCTCCCTAGGCATATTCTTGTCCAACTAGGGTTTTTAACCAATCTTGTGCATCCAATAGGTGTGTTTGTGTCATTGGATGATCAATTAGGTCATTTTCGTCCTCCCTAGGCTTATTCTTGCCCAATTAGAGTTTTTAACCAATCTTGGGCATCCAATAAGTTTGTTTATGTCATTGAATTAATATTTCGGTCATTGTCGTCCTCCCTAGGTATATTCTTGTCCAATTAGGGTTTTTAACCAATCTTGTGCATCCAATAGGTGTGTTTGTGTTATTGGATGATCAATTAGGCCATTTTCGTGCTCCCTAGGCTTATTCTTGTCCAATTAGGGTTTTTAACCAATCTTGTGCATCCAATAAGTTCATTAGTGTCATTGAATGATCAATTAGGTCATTTTCGTCCTCCCTAGGCATATTCTTGTCCAACTAGGGTTTTTAACCAATCTTGTGCATCCAATAGGTGTGTTTGTGTCATTGGATGATCAATTAGGTCATTTTCGTCCTCCCTAGGCTTATTCTTGTCCAATTAGGGTTTTTAACCAATCTTGTGCATCCAATAGGAGTGTTTGTGTCATTGGATGATCAATTAGGTCATTTTCGTCCTCCCTAGGCTTATTCTTGTCCAATTAGGGTTTTTAACCAATCTTATGCATCCAATAAGTTCATTAGTGTCATTGGATGATCAATTAGGTCATTTTCGTCCTCCCTAGGCATGTTCTTGTCCAACTAGGGTTTTTAACCAATCTTGTGCATCCAATAGGTGTGTTTGTGTCATTGGATGATCAATTAGGTCATTTTCGTCCTCCCTAGGCTTATTCTTGTCCAATTAGGGTTTTTAACCAATCTTGTGCATCCAATAGGTGTGTTTGTGTCATTGGATGATCAATTAGGTCATTTTCGTCCTCCCTAGGCATATTCTTGTCCAATTAGGGTTTTTAACCAATCATGTGCATCCAATAGGTGTGTTTGTGTCATTCGATGATCAATTAGGTCATTTTCGTCCTCCCTAGGGTTATTCTTGTCCAATTAGGGTTTTTAACCAATCTTGTGCATCCAATAGGTGTGTTTGTGTCATTGGATGATCAATTAGGTCATTTTCGTCCTCCCTAGGCTTATTCTTGTCCAATTAGGATTTTTAACCAATCTTGTGCCTCCAATAACTTTGTTTGTGTCATTGAATTAATATTTAGGTCATTTTCGCCCTCCCTAGGCTTATTCTTGTCCAATTATGGTTTTTAACCAATCTTGTGCCTCCAATAAGTTCATTTGTGTCATTGGATTAACATTTAGGTCATTTTCGTCCTCCCTAGGCATATTCTTGTCCAATTAGGGTTTTTAACCAATCTTGTGCTTCCAATAGGTGTGTTTGTGTCATTGGATGATCAATTAGGTCATTTTCGTCCTCCCTAGGCTTATTCTTGTCCAATTAGGGTTTTTAACCAATCTTGTGCATCCAATAAGTTCATTTGTGTCATTGGATTAACATTTAGGTCATCTTCGTCCTCCCTAGGCATATTATTGTCCAATTAAGGTTTTTAACCAATCTTGTGCTTCCAATAGGTGTGTTTGTGTCATTGGATGATCAATTAGGTCATTTTCGTCCTCCCTAGGCTTATTCTCGTCCAATTAGGGTTTTTAACCAATCTTGTGCATCCAATAACTTTGTTTGTGTCATTGAATTAATATTTAGGTAATTTTCGTCCTCCCTAGGCATATTCTTGTCCAACTAGGGTTTTTAACCAATCTTGTGCATCCAATAGGTGTGTTTGTGTCATTGGATGATCAATTAGGTCATTTTCGTCCTCCCTAGGCTTATTCTTGTCCAATTAGGGTTTTTAACCAATCTTGTGCATCCAATAAGTTCATTTGTGTCATTGGATTAACATTTAGGTTATATCCGTCATCCCTAGGCATATTCTTGTCCAACTAGGGTTTTTAACCAATCTTGTGCATCCAATAGGTGTGTTTGTGTCATTGGATGATCAATTAGGTCATTTTCGTTCTCCCTAGGCTTATTCTTGTCCAATTAGGGTTTTTAACCAATCTTGTGCATCCAATAAGTTCATTTGTGTTATTGGATTAACATTTAGGTCATATTCGTCCTCCATAGGCATATTCTTGTCCAATTAGGGTTTTTAACCAATCTTGTGCATCCAATAGGTGTGTTTGTGTCATTGGATGGTCAATTAGGTCATTTTCGTCCTCCCTATGCATATTCTTGTCCAATTAGGGTTTTTAACCAATCTTGTGCATCCAATAGGTGTGTTTGGGTCATTGGATGATCAATTAGGTCATTTTCGTCCTCCCTAGGCTTATTCTTGTCCAATTAGGGTTTTTAACCAATCTTGTGCATCCAATAAGTTTGTTTGTTTCATTGAATTAATATTTAGGTCATTTTCGTCCTCCCTAGGCATATTCTTGTCCAATTAGGGTTTTTAACCAATCTTGTGCATCCAATAGGTGTGTTTGTGTCATTGGATGATCAATTAGGTCATTTTCGTCCTCCCTAGGCTTATTCTTGTCCAATTAGGGTTTTTAACCAATCTTGTGCATCCAATAAGTTGAGTTGTGTCATTGGATTAACATTTACGTCATTTTCCTCCTCCCTAGGCTTATTCTTATCCAATTAGGGTTTTTAACCAATCTTGTGCATCCAATAACTTTGTTTGTGTCCTTGAATTAATATTTAGGTCATTTTCGTCCTCCATAGGCATATTCTTGTCCAATTAGGGTTTTTAACCAATCTTGTGCATCCAATAGGTGTGTTTGTGGCAATGGATGATCAATTAGGTCATTTTCGTCCTCCCTAGGCTTATTCTTGTCCAATTAGGGTTTTTAACCAATCTTTTGCATCCAATAAGTTTGTTTGTTTCATTGAATTAATATTTAGGTCATTTTCGTCCTCCCTAGGCATATTCTTGTCCAATTAGGGTTTTTAACGAATCTTGTGCATCCAATAGGTGTGTTTGTGTCATTGGATGATCAATTAGGTCATTTTCGTCCTCCCTAGGCTTATTCTTGTCCAATTAGGGTTTTTAACCAATCTTGTGCATCCAATAAGTTGATTTGTGTCATTGGATTAACTTTTAGTTCATTTTCGTCCTCCCTAGGCTTATTCTTGTCCAATTAGGGTTTTTAACCAATCTTGTGCATCCAATAGGTGTGTTTGTGTCATTGGATGATCAATTAGGTCATTTTCGTCCTCCCTAGGCTTATTCTTGTCCAATTAGGGTTTTTAACCAATCTTGTGCATCCAATAAGTTCATTTGTGTCATTGGATTAACATTTAGGTCATTTTCGTCCTCCCTAGGCATATTCTTGTCCAATTAGGGTTTTTAACCAATCTTGTGCATTCAATAAGTTGAGTTGTGTCATTGGATTAACATTTAGGTCATTTTCGTTCTCCCTAGGCTTATTCTTGTCCAATTAGGGTTTTTAACCAATCTTGTGCATCCAATAAGTTCATTTGTGTCATTGGATTCACATTTAGGTCATATTCGTCCTCCCTAGGCATATTTTTGTCCAATTAGGGTATTTAACCAATCTTGTGCATCCAATAAGTTTGTTTGTGTCATTGAATTAATATTTAGGTCATTTTCGTCCTCCCTAGGCATATTCTTGTCCAACTAGGGTTTTTAACCAATCTTGTGCATCCAATAGGTGTGTTTGTGTCATTGGATGATCAATTAGGTCATTTTCGTCCTCCCTAGGCTTATTCTTGTCCAATTAGGGTTTTTAACCAATCTTGTGCATCCAATAACTTTGTTTGCGTCATTGAATTAATATTTAGGTCATTTTCCTCCTCCCTAGGCATATTCTTGTGCAATTTGGCTTTTTAACCAATCTTGTGCATCCAATAGGTGTGTTTGTGTCATTGGATGATCAATTAGGTCATTTTCGTCCTCCCTAGGCTTATTCTTGTCCAATTAGGGTTTTTAACCAATCTTGTGCATCCAATAAGTTCATTTGTGTCATTGGATTAACATTTAGGTCATTTTCGTCCTCCCTAGGCATATTCTAGTCGAATTAGGGTTTTTAACCAATCTTGTGCATCCAATAGGTGTGTTTGCGTCATTGAATGATCAATTAGGTCACTTTCCTCCTCCCTAGGCATATTCTTGTGCAATTTGGGTTTTTAACCAATCTTGTGCATCCAATAGGTGTGTTTGTGTCATTGGATGATCAATTAGGTCATTTTCGTCCTCCCTAGGCTTATTCTTGTCCAATTAGGGTTTTTAACCAATCTTGTGCATCCAATAAGTTCATTTGTGTCATTGGATTAACATTTAGGTCATTTTCGTCCTCCCTAGGCATATTCTTGTCCAGTTAGGGTTTTTAACCAATCTTGTGCATCCAATAGGTGTGTTTGTGTCATTGGATGATCAATTAGGTCATTTTCGTCCTCCCTAGGCTTATTCTTGTCCAATTAGGGTTTTTAACCAATCTTGTGCATCCAATAGGTGTGTTTGTGTCATTGGATGATCAATTAGGTCATTTTCGTCCTCCCTAGGCTTATTCTTGTCCAATTATTGTTTTTAACCGATCTTGTGCATGCAATAGGTGTGTTTGTGTCATTGGATGATCAATTAGGTGATTTTCGTCCTCCCTAGGCATATTCTTGTCCAATTAGGGTTTTTAACCAATCTTGTGCATCCAACAGGTGTGTTTGTGTCATTGGATGATCAATTAGGTCATTTTCGTCCTCCCTAGGCTTATTCTTATCCAATTAGGGTTTTTAACCAATCTTGTGCTTCCAATAAGTTGAGTTGTGGCATTGGATGATCAATTAGGTCATTTTCGTCCTCCCTAGGCTTATTCTTGTCCAATTAGGGTTTTTAACCAATCTTGTGCTTCCAATAAGTTGAGTTGTGTCATTGGATTAACATTTAGGTCATTTTCGTCCTCCCTAGGCTTATTCTTGTCCAATTAGGGTTTTTAACCAATCTTGTGCATCCAATACGTTCATTTGTGTCATTGGATTAACATTTAGGTCATTTTCGTCCTTCTTAGGCATATTCTTGTCCAATTAGAGTTTTAGACCAATCTTGTGCATCCAATAGGTGTGTTTGTGTCATTGGATGATCAATTAGGTTATTTTCGTCCTCCCTAGGCTTATTCTTGTCCAATTAGGGTTTTTAACTAATCTTGTGCATCCAATAAGTTCATTTGTGTCATTGGATGATCAATTAGGTCATTTTCGTACTCCCTAGGCATATTCATGTCCAATTAGGGTTTTTAACCAATCTTGTGCATCCAATAGTTTTGTTTGTGTCATTGGATGATCAATTAGGTCATTTTCGTCCTCCCTAGGCTTATTCTTGTCCAATTAGGGTTTTTAACCAATCTTGTGCATCCAATAAGTTCATTTGTGTCATTGGATTAACATTTAGGTCATTTTCGTCCTCCCTAGGCATATTCTTGTCCAATTAGGGTTTTTAACCAATCTTGTGCATCCAATAGGTCTGTTTGTGTCATTGGATGATCAATTAGGTCATTTACGTCCTCCCTAGGCTTATTCTTGTCCAATTAGGGTTTTTAACCAATCTTGTGCATCCAATAACTTTGTTTGTGTCATTGAATTAATATTTAGGTCATTTTCGTCCTCCCTAGGCATATTCTTGTCCAATTAGGGTTTTTAACCAATCTTGTGCATCCAATAGGTGTGTTTGTGCCATTGGATGATCAATTAGGTCATTTTCGTCCTCCCTAGGCATATTCTTGTCCAACTAGGGTTTTTAACCAATCTTGTGCATCCAATAGGTGTGTTTGTGTCATTGGATGATCAATTAGGTCATTTTCGTCCTCCCTAGGCTTATTCTTGTCCAATTAGGGTTTTTAACCAATCTTGTGCATCCAATAAGTTTATTTGTTTCATTGGATTAACATTTAGGTCAATTTCGTTCTCCCTAGGCTTATTCTTGTCCAATTAGGGTTTTTAACCAATCTTGTGCATCCAATAAGTTCATTTGTGTTATTGGATTAACATTTAGGTCATATTCGTCCTCCCTAGGCATATTCTTGTCCAATTAGGGTTTTTAACCAATCTTGTGCATCCAATAGGTGTGTTTGTGTCATTCGATGATCAATTAGGTCAATTTCGTCCTCCCTAGGCTTATTCTTGTCCAATTAGGGTTTTTAACCAATCTTGTGCATCCAATAGGTGTGTTTGTGTCATTGGATGATCAATTAGGTCATTTTCGTCCTCCCTAGGCTTATTCTTGTCCAATTAGGGTTTTTAACCAATCTTGTGCATCCAATAAGTTCATTTGTGTCATTGGATTAACATTTAGGTCATTTTCGTCCTCCCTAGGCATATTATTGTCAAATTAGGGTTTTTAACCAATCTTGTGCATCCAATAGGTGTCTTTGTGTCATTGGGTGATCAATTAGGGTATTTTCGTCCTCCCTAGGCATATTCTTGTCCAATTAGGGTTTTTAACCAATCTTGTGCATCCAATAGGTGTGTTTGTGTCATTGGATGATCAATTAGGCCATTTTCGTCCTCCCTAGGTTTATTTTTGTCCAATTAGGGTTTTTAACCAATCTTGTGCATCCAATAGGTGTGTTTGTGTCATTGGATGATCAATTAGGTCATTTTCGTCCTCCCTAGGCTTATTCTTGTCCAATTAGGGTTTTTAACCAATCTTGTGCATCCAATAAGTTCATTTGTGTCATTGGATTAACATTTAGGTCATTTTCGTCCTCCCTAGGCATATTCTTGTCCAATTAGGGTTTTTAACCAATCTAGTGCATCCAATAGGTGTGTTTGTGGCAATGGATGATCAATTAGGTCATTTTCGTCCTCCCTAGGCTTATTCTTGTCCAATTAGGGTTTTTAACCAATCTTGTGCATCCAATAGGTGTGTTTGTGTCATTGGATGATCAATTAGGTTATTTTCGTCCTCCCTAGGCTTATTCTTGTCCAATTAGGGTTTTTAACTAATCTTGTGCATCCAATAAGTACATTTCTGTCATTGGATGATCAGTTAGGTCAATTTGGTCCTCCCTAGGCATATTCTTGTCCAATTAGGGTTTTTAACCAATCTTGTGCTTCGAATAAGTGTGTTTGTCTCATTGGATGATCAATTAGGTCATTTTCGTCCTCCCTAGGCTTATTCTTGTTTAATTAGGGTTTTTAACCAATCTTGTGCATCCAATAGGTGTGTTTGTGTCATTGGATGATCAATTAGGTCATTTTCGTCCTCCCTAGGCTTATTTTTGTCCAATTAGGGATTTTAACCAATCTTGTGCATCCGATAAGTTTGTTTGTGTCATTGAATTAATATTTAGGTCATTTTCATCCTCCCTAGGCATATTCTTGTCCAATTCGGGTTTTTAACCAATCTTGTGCATCCAATAGGTGTGTTTGTGTCATTGGATGATCAATTAGGTCATTTTCGTCCTCCCAAGGCTTATTCTTGTCCAATTAGGGTTTTTAACCAATCTTGTGCATCCAATAGGTGTGTTTGTGTCATTGGATGATCAATTAGGTCATTTTCGTCCTCCCTAGGCTTATTCTTGTCCAATTAGGGTTTTTAACCAATCTTGTGCATCCAATAAGTTCATTTGTGTCATTGGATTAACATTTAGGTCAGTTTCATCCTCCCTAGGCATATTATTGTCCAATTAGGGTTTTTAACCAATCTTGTGCATCCAATAGGTGTGTTTGTGTCATTGGATGATCAATTAGGTTATTTTCGTCCTCCCTAGGCATATTCTTGTCCAATTACGGTTTTTAACCAATCTTGTGCATCCAATAGGTGTGTTTGTGTCATTGGATGATCAATTAGGTCATTTTCGTCCTCCCAAGGCTTATTCTTGTCCAATTAGGGTTTTTAACCAATCTTGTGCATCCAATAAGTTCATTTGTGTCATTGGATGATCAATTAGGTCATTTTCGTCCTCCCTATGCATATTCTTGTCCAACTAGGGTTTTTAACCAATCTTGTGCATCCAATAGTTGTGTTTGTGTCATTGGATGATCAATTAGGTCATTTTCGTCCTCCCTAGGCTTATTCTTGTCCAATTAGGGTTTTTAACCAATCTTGTGCATCCAATAGGTGTGTTTGTGTCATTGGATTAACATTTAGGTCATTTTCGTCCTCCCTAGGCGTATTCTTGTCCAATTAGTGTTTTTAACCTATCTTGTGCATTCAATAAGTTTGTTTGTGTCATTGAATTAATATTTAGGTCATTTTCGTCCTCCCTAGGCATATTCTTGTCCAATTAGGGTTTTTAACCAATCTTGTGCATCCAATTGGTGTGTTTGTGTCATTGGATGATCAATTAGGTCATTTTCGTCCTCCCTAGGCTTATTCTTGTCCAATTAGGGTTTTTAACCAATCTTGTGCATCCAATAACTTTGTTTGTGTCATTGAATTAATATTTAGGTCATTTTCCTCCTCCCTAGGCATATTCTTGTCCAATTATGGTTTTTAACCAATCTTGTGCATCCAATAAGTTCATTTGTGTCATTGGATGATGAATTAGGTCATTTTCGTCCTCCCTAGGCATATTCTTGTCCAACTAGGGTTTTTAACCAATCTTGTGCATCCAATAGGTGTGTTTGTGTCATTGGATGATCAATTAGGTCATTTTCGTCCTCCCTAGGCTTATTCTTGTCCAATTAGGGTTTTTAACCAATCTTGTGCATCCAATAAGTTCATTTGTGTCATTGGATGATCAATTAGGTCATTTTCGTCCTTCCTAGGCATATTCTTGTCAACCTAGGGTTTTAAACCAATCTTGTGCATCCAATAGGTGTGTTTGTGTCATTGGATGATCAATTAGGTCATTTTCATCCTCCCTAAGCTTATTCTTGTCCAATTAGGGTTTTTAACCAATCTTGTGCATCCAATAGGTGTGTTTGTGTCATTGGATGATCAATTAGGTCATTTTCGTCCTCCCTAGGCTTATTCTTGTCCAGTTAGGGTTTTTAACCAATCTTGTGCATCCAATAGGTGTGTTTGTGTCATTGGATGATCAATTAGGTCATTTTCGTCCTCCCTAGGCTTATTCTTGTCCAATTAGGGTTTTTAACCAATCTTGTGTATCCAATAAGTTCATTTGTGTCATTGGATTAACATTTAGGTCATTTTCGTCCTCCCTAGGCATATTCTTGTCCAATTAGGGTTTTTAACCAATCTTGTGCATCCAATAGTGTGATTGTGTCATTGGATGATCAATTAGGTCATTTTCGTCCTTTCTATGCTTATTCTTGTCCAACTAGGGTTGTTAACCAATCTTGTGCATCCAATAAGTTCATTTGTGTCATTGGATGATCAATTAGGTCATTTTCGTCCTCCCTAGGCATATTCTTGTCCAATTAGGGTTTTTAACCAATCTTGTGCATCCAATAGGTGTGTTTGTGTCATTGGATGATCAATATGGTCATTTTCGTCCTCCCTAGGCTTATTCTTGTCCAATTAGGGTTTTTAACCAATCTTGTGCATCCAATAGGTGTGTTTGTGTCATTGGATGATCAATTAGGTCATTTTCGTCCTCCCTAGGCTTATTCTTGTCCAATTATGGTTTTTAACCAATCTTGTGCATCCAATAGGTGTGTTTGGGTTATTGGATGATCAATTAGGTCATTTTCGTCCTCCCTAGGCTTATTCTTGTCCAATTATGGTTTTTAACCAATCTTGTGCATCCAATAGGTGTGTTTGTGTCATTGGATGATCAATGAAGTCATTTTCGTCCTCCCTAGGCTTATTCTTGTCCAATTAGAGTTTTTAACCAATCTTGTGCATCCAATAAGTTCATTTGTGTTGTTGGATTAACATTTAGGTCATATTCGTCCTCCCTAGGCATATTCTTGTCCAATTAAGGTTTTTAACCAATCTTGTGCATCAATAGGTGTGTTTGTGTCATTGGATGATCAATTAGTTCATTTTCGTCCTCCCTAGGCTTATTCTTGTCCGATTAGGGTTTTTAACCAATCTTGTGCATCCGATAAGTTTGTTTGTGTCATTGAATTAATATTTAGGTCATGTTCGTCCTCCCTTATGCATATTCTTGTCCAATTAGGGTTTTTAACCAATCTTGTGCATCCAATAAGTGTGTTTGTGTCATTGGATGATCAATTAGGTCATTTTCGTCCTCCCTAGGCTTATTCTTGTCCAATTAGGGTTTTTAACCAATCTTGTGCATCCAATAAGTTTGTTTGAGTCATTGAATTAATATTTAGGTCATTTTCGTCCTCCCTAGGCATTTTCTTGTCCAATTAGGGTTTTTATCCAATCTTGTGCATCCAATAGGTGTGTTTGTGTCATTGGATGATCAATTAGGTCATTTTCGTCCTCCCTAGGCTTATTCTTGTCCAATTATGGTTTTTAACCAATCTTGTGCATCCAATAGGTGTGTTTGGGTTATTGGATGATCAATTACGTCATTTTCGTCCTCCCTAGGCATATTCTTGTCCAATTAGGGTTTTTAACAGATCTTCTGCATCCAATAGGTGTGTTTGTGTCATTGGATGATCAATTAGGTCATTTTCGTCCTCCCTAGGCTTATTCTTGTCCAATTAGGGTTTTTAACCAATCTTGTGCATCCAATAGGTGTGTTTGTGTCATTGGATGATCAATTAGGTCATTTTCGTCCTCCCTAGGCTTATTCTTGTCCAATTAGGGTTTTTAACTAATCTTGTGCATCCAATAGGTTCATTTGTGTCAATTGATGATCAATTAGGTCATTTTCGTCCTCCGTAGGCATATTCTTGTCCAACTAGGGTTTTTAACCAATCTTGTGCATCCAAAAGGTGAGTTTGTGTCATTGGATGATCAATTAGGTCATTTTCGTCCTCCCTAGGCATATTCTTGTCCAACTAGGGTTTTTAACCAATCTTGTGCATCCAATAGGTGTGTTTGTGTCATTGGATGATCAATTAGGTCATTTTCGTCCTCCCTAGGCTTATTCTTGTCCAATTAGGGTTTTTAACCAATCTTGTGCATCCAATAGGTGTGTTTGTGTCATTGGATGATCAATTAGGTCATTTTCGTCCTCCCTAGGCTTATTCTTGTCCAATTAGGGTTTTTAACCAATCTTGTGCATCCAATAAGTTTGTTTATGTCATTGAATTAATATTTCGGTCATTGTCGTCCTCCCTAGGTATATTCTTGTCCAATTAGGGTTTTTAACCAATCTTGTGCATCCAATAGGTGTGTTTGTGTTATTGGATGATCAATTAGGCCATTTTCGTCCTCCCTAGGCTTATTCTTGTCCAATTAGGGTTTTTAACCAATCTTGTGCATCCAATAAGTTCATTTGTGTCATTGAATGATCAATTAGGTCATTTTCGCCCTCCCTAGGCATATTCTTGTCCAACTAGGGTTTTTAACCAATCTTGTGCATCCAATAGGTGTGTTTGTGTCATTGGATGATCAATTAGGTCATTTTCGTCCTCCCTAGGCTTATTCTTGTCCAATTAGGGTTTTTAACCAATCTTGTGCATCCAATAGGAGTGTTTGTGTCATTGGATGATCAATTAGGTCATTTTCGTCCTCCCTAGGCTTATTCTTGTCCAATTAGGGTTTATAACCAATCTTGTGCATCCGATAAGTTTGTTTGTGTCATTGAATTAATATTTAGGTCATTTTTGTCCTCCCTAGGCATATTCTTGTCAAATTAGGGTTTTTAACCAATCTTGTGCATCCAATAGGTTCATTTGTGTCATTGGATTAACATTTAGGTTATTTTCGTCCTCTCTAGGCATATTCTTGTCCAATTAGGGTTTTTAACCAATCTTGTGCATCCAATAGGTGTGTTTGTGTCATTGGATGATCAATTAGGTCATTTTCGTCCTCCCTATGCTTATTCTTGTCCAATTAGGGTTTTTAACCAATCTTGGGAATCCAATAAGTTCATTTGTGTCATTGGATGATCAATTAGGTCATTTTCGTCCTTCCTATGCATATTCTTGTCCAACTAGGGTTTTTAACCAACCTTGTGCATCCAATAGGTGTGTTTGTGTCATTGGATGATCAATTAGGTCATTTTCGTCCTCC